>WURT03654171.1:0-18774 GCA_009936505.3 Holothuria glaberrima
CACTTAAACGTGCTAGTTTACAAGTTTACATCATTGTAAACGGCTCGACCCGCCCACTGCTGGCACTACGATGTTCGACCAGGGAAGTCTATGACACCTCCCTGGTTCAAAGCAAATCACTTTTCCAAAGTCCCATCCACCCTCCGGCGATTAGCCGAAGGGCGAAACCAAACGTTACTCCCGGAGGAGTTCTGCTTCCCAGAGGAGCTAAGACCCCAAAAGGACAACAAACTTAGCTGACCACCCTCTTGACCTTCAGACCTCTACATCATCTGATCAGCTGATCAGGGAACTTTAGTGGCAGCATCAGTCCATGATCTGTCATGCATGGCTCTATTCTCAACTGACTGAAAAGAACACATACCACAAATGATCTTGGCCAAAAGGCCAAGTCATTATCATTGCTTTGCAGAAGCAACCACCTCTGGCTCCTGTTTGTCTGCCAACAAACCCAGGGGTATGTACCGTTGGACCTAAGCAATAGCTCTTTGAAACATAGTTGGAACAAACTTAGAACGTTTTCTTTGTAATTGTATCACAAATATTTTTTACGATGCTTACAGGGAAAATGCAGTCCCCCCAATTTGAGTTAGTGCACCCCGGTACACTAGCTCAGGAATGGCTCATATCAATCATGTGATGATATTTTTGTCACTTATTTCTTAAATTTAGGCAAAATAACTCCTTGGTTCACCTTCAGTATTCAATGATATTATCAAGAAACATTACAAAAATACTTGTGAGAGAAATAAGAGGAGATCTGTAAGATTTAGCAAATTTTTGAAAATAAACTTGGGGCTACTGCCTTCTCCCTTTAAAGGTCTTGTGATATGGAAATGGCATAGTTGGATATTTGATGTATAAAGCATTACAAATCTAGAAGATAGCCACAGTTACCACAAAATCTATCCAACATAACCATTTACAGGGTAATTTCTATTTTACGCTTGTGTCATGAATAATCATGAGCTAAATATGTAAATTTGTGAAATTAAAAGACGTACTCTACTCACCAAATACGTGTAATTATATCTTTTGCATTTCCAACCATCATTTTATTGATACTTGTAGCAATGGTATGCCCTGAGGTATTTCCTTTGGACGTTAAAATTTTCTCTTTGAAAAGTATAGATACCACTTACAAACTGTAAACTATCTGACGAGTAATTACGAGATAATTTTATAACGGGTTACAAAAAGGGCTAACACCATGCAACACTTCACATCATTATTGCTGCGTGCGACAATGCGTTGCCTCAGAGAAACCGTCATATTATGAAAGAGTTTATTTTGAGAACGGTGAAAGATATTAAAATAATTCCGTTGAATCTCTCCTTGAGGAAACTTTATTCTCTAACTGCCAAGTAAGATCAGGTCATTTTTGGTTGTATGTCACCATAATTTTTTTCTTTTCAGCCAGTCAAGAATAAGACCACCCATGACAGACCCTTGATGAAGAGGTTTGAGGGTCATTGGTTGGTCTCTAAATTTTGATGTCCTTCCGGGGAAGTATGTACAGTCCTTTCGGGGACGCAGCCCTTTTTGGGAGCAGAACTTCTTCGGGTGTAAGGGTTGGTTTCGCCCTTCGGCTGTTTGCCAGAGAGTCCAGGGGACTTTGGAAGAAGTAGGCCTATCACACATATACAGGATAATCTGCACGATTTAAGTGCCGATTACAAACAAAACTACTGGGAAGATTCCCAGTGTTAATTATAATTTTGATTAAAAGTGAAACAGCATTTTACATTTGTTAAAAATTACAGGCAATCAGTCTCTTGCGATAATTTGAATAATGCCTTTGGCAGTAAAGAATTTCTATTGGGTAATCCATATTATGATGTAAAGCTGTTTAGGGTTGTTTGGTCTTTTTTGCAGGGATTTGTATCGCAGTCGAATTTGCATTTCCCAATATTTCAATTGAAGCCCCTCAGTCAATGTGGCAGCCAGTGGAGGAAAGAAGTGGGGGTGAGCCCCTCTGTAAATCAAATATTAGCATTGCCTTGATGCATTTTAGTATACGCCGGCCCCTCAAAATATATCACCCTCGAAGCTATCTCGTTCCCTTCCCTTCAGTACCTTGTCTGGCTACGGGCCTGTTTCAATTGATTGGCAGTGGAAATTTTTTCATTAAATAACTTGCATACTTTAAATGTTTTGCCTAGGCAAAGAGAATAAATGTTCTATAATGCTTGTTGAGATGACTTTCTGTATTATTTGACTACTAAACCGTAAGAACCAATTGACATAGAGCTAATTGGATTTTAGTCTGAGTCATATCCCACAACATCAAGTCACTATATCTTTCATTCCATGACAATGCTACCAGCATTATTAAAATGTACATGTTTGTAGACTATAAATGAATTGCATTACAAAATGTGACCTGATTTCTGTTGAATATACTGTACGGTCACGTATGAGACCTTTTTCTAAAATGTAATATTATTTGTCATTTTACGGAAAATAATATCTGTAATGAAGAGAGAAAAACTGCACATGTGCCGGAATCTGGAATTGTTAATATGCTGTAGTAATGAAATATTTGCACATATGTGAGAATATTTGAATTAGAAAGAGAAAATATTCACATCTTCGTAGAGATTTCACATATGGCGTCGTGAGTAAATAATATTTGTAAACATGCCGAAAAATTGACTTGAAGAATGAATTACTATTGCATATGCTTAAGAAGATTGTACATTTGCTGTAATGAAAAATTTATGTTTGCACTTATGGATATATTTGGAAATGAAGAGGGGCGGAACGATCGCACTCATGCTAAAAAGAGAATAAAAGTTGGTAAAAAATGTTTTGGGAAATGTGCATCAAATCTAGACCCATTCAAATAAATATAAAGCTTGATGAGGCGTTGAAAGCCTTTAAATTTGTGGAGCTTCCAAGTAAATCTAGGCAAGCTCCGGGACTAACGCCTCGCGTTGTTTTCAGATGCGATTAGGATGCATATATGTCATGGCTATATGCGCCTGAATATCCTCAATGTGCTCTTTAAGATGAAATCTGTAGGCTACCTCCCATTGCTGGGGCAAACTTAAATCTTCTCCAAAACGGTGTTACAACCTTGAAGGGTCAAATAGTCAGACAGACTTGCGATAGAGTAATAATATTTAGGGACACCTATAACATATAATAGACCTATTTGTCTTCTGGAACATGTTTTTAGAAACTCGTAAAGAAAATGACTGATAATTGTGGCATGTGTATTTTAAAAAAAGCTTGGGGAAACTGTTTTTTTTTTTTTTAAACAAAACTTGTCACTTTATTAAAAAGTTATCAAAGGCATATACTCGTATGCTAATCAGGCATGTAGCAAGGAAGGTACGAAAGGGGGGGGGGGGCGTGGATAGCTTCCAGGGGACAAAATACTAAAATGCATTAATGGAATGGTAATTTTTTATTTTCTAGATGGGGGGTCTTGATGCTAAGTCAAATCGAGGGACTGCATTTAGGACTACTATTTACATAAATTCGACCTACCGTGTGACCTACCGTGTGAGTCATAGCTGTGTCACGTCCTTTAAAACGGTTTACTAATTTATGTTTTAGTTTAAGCTCTTTTGAGTACAATGAAAGTTCTATTTGGTGACCATGACCATTCATGATAAAAATGCCAACAAGGAACTACTGATTTTTAATCAAACACACGCTTGTATATTCCTACAAGTTTGTTCACATTTCCTTTGCTTTCAATTCCGTTTGAGATGTTCCCACTTGGTACCGCTGAATGATTCCATTTCTACTTGGCTGCAGAACCTCCATTGTTCAACCGAAATAAAGGATTCTTGACTACCATTAAAATTTCCCTAACCTATTAAAACAAAAAGCATATCTTTTGTCGAAATTTCATGATGTGGTTGTGTAGAAAAAGAAAGATAGTCAACTACAGCAAACTGTGCATATACTTTTAAAGCACTGTAGTCAAATCAAAACAACGCAGGGCCGTCGAAAGGTTCTAAAATGTGGAGTAAGGGTGGGGAAATTTTTAACGTCTGGATTTTATGGCATTTTTTGAGGTATATTTTCGCCCTTTTTAGACAAATTTAATAATAAGGTTTGGAAAATAAACCTCAAGATTGAAATTATTGGGTTGGGTCTACAGCCCCACCCCCTGGTTCTAACCTTCGGGGTATGACAAATCATTTTGAGATTTGTGTCTGAGGTAATTAATAATGTTGTTTCTTCTGCTACATTGTTACCATGATGTGATCGGTCATGCTTGTCCTCATGAGTTAAATTGTGGGTCCGAAAGAAGACAAAGGGCAAAAGCAAAGTCGGCTAGTTAACTCGTCCACCCAAAGGTGCTTCAGTCCGGCCAGCAACCGACTTCGTCGGCTGGGCAACCGATTTTAGAGGCAGGCCTAAGCCAAGTGGGAGAAAAGCCGGAGTACCCCGAGAAAAAACCGGGATACGAACCATTGGTGCACAGCAGCTGGAATAAACCACTCTGCTACTCGACGACCAAGGACTAAGGGAAATGAGTGTGCTCTAAATTGGTTTTGAACCAACGTGGTGAAATGATGAAAGAATGAGTTTAAAGGGGGGATGGCAGTCGCCCGAAGTTTATTTTCAAAAGTTTGCTAAATCTTACAACAAATCCCCTCTCAGTTTCCTCACAAGTATCTTTCATTATGTTTCTATATACAAACATTGAACACTGAAGGTAAACCAATGAGTTTTTCTGCATGAATTTGACAAATGAGAAACAAACATTTTGTCACATGATTGAAAACAGCCATTTCAGTAATTTCATAGGATGAAGGAGCACTCTCATTCAAATTGCATGCATTGCATTTTTCCTTTTAGCTGTAGATTTCTGTATAGGCAGTGGGATTAAGTGTCTTCTCGAATAAATGATGGACATGTTTTATTTGCCCCCTCCGTGACGTTATATTCGCACTGTGCCAACATTTTTGCGGGCTGCAAGCGCTCAAAAATGAGGTCAGAACGAGGTCACAAAGCCAGTCATCTGGGGGTACGCATGGAGGACCTGGGCCCAGTTTCATACTGAGTTATGCTTGATCTGAAGACTGACTAGTCGTGCAACAGGCCTTCAGTATGTCACTCAAACTTAAGACCGAGAGTAACCTTCATGAAAGAGGCCGGGCCCTTGTGTTGTAAAATAAATGGTCCAACATATGTTTTTGTTGGGGAGGGGAGAGGTTTGAGACTTTGTAGGCCGGAAGATTACAAGGTTATCTAACCCAGTGAAGGGTGTATATACGTATGAATGGGATTTTAAATATTATTCATCAACACCAAACTGTAGCACACCTGCAATTAGTGCACTGTTGACAGCACCTCACTGACCCTTCTAAAATCTCTTTCCGCACCTTAGAGTTCTTCAGATACAATTTGCAAAACCTAGGTGCCTCCACTGTATTAAAATACTCGAAAAGAAATCGTTGCTCATCATCTTAAAAAGAACAAAATAGTTGCGGTATTGACCACCATGGACGTGGATCATGGGAGAGGCGTGGAAGGAACATATCCAATGAGTCCCCCCTTTTTGAAAAAAGATGAAAACTAAAACTGTTATTACGAATTGACACTACGTATTAAAAGATAAATTGCTCCCAAATATGGCACCATTTGCCATGTAGACACCTTCCAATTTCCTTTTTTCCTCAAAGGGGCCCCTTAGACCCCTCCCTCAGGACGGCGATTCGCAAATGGCGAAAAGTTTCCACACTTTTGGAGATGGATCCACACCCTTCTTGACCCCGCCCTCTCACGTGTCGTTTTTTCCTGCATCGACTTGACGAGATTTGCAATTTTAAAAGAAAGCAATCGTATTCTGAGCTTTGACTTATGAGTTAAAAGTATACATTCAAATTTGAAGTTTACACTTTTTTATGAAACAACTCGTTTTGAAAATTGGTATTATTATATTTGCAGAAGGAACCATTCGTCTTACCAATGGCAACGATACATTTGGAAAAGTTGAAATATTCCTAGAAAATCAATGGGGAACGATATGCGACGATGGATGGGAGTTTATTGATGCCATTGTGGTCTGTCGGCAACTTGGTTTCAAGACAGCAAATATAGCCACAAGTGGAAATTTTCCGGATAATGCACCCAGCGTGATTCATCTCGAGGGTTTGAATTGCCATGGAAACGAAGATTCTATACTTGAATGCAGATTTAGAACCGATCATGATTGCTTTGACTTCGAAGCGGTCGACGTGGGTTGTACAAACTACGGTAAGTCTTTAAGAGGTATAATGCAGTGCATTTTCCCCATTTTGAATATTCGTACCTGAATAAATGTTAATGTAGGCCTATGTAGGATTTTGTTTAAATATTAAGATTACCTTTTACAGTTGTAAAACAGTCAATTTTAATGATTTTCACCTTAAGAAGTGACATTTTTAGGACAGAAGGTCTGAAAACGCTAAAGTTACATTATGTTCAAAATACACTCCTAATTTTCCCCAGAGCACGGCGATCTTCGCCTTGTTGACGGTAATGCCACCACGGGATTGATACAAATTTTTCTTAATGGAGAGAGAGGAGGAATTTGCAGTGACGGTTGGAACTTAGAATCCGCCAACGTGACATGTCGTCAGCTGGGATTCAACGATGTGATGTATCTTTTGAAGGAGGAGGGGTACTTGGACGACACTGAAAGAGAGTTGTTTTATCTAAACAATGTAAAATGTAATGGAAATGAAACCACTTTGATTGACTGTCACTTTACGCAAAGTGAAAACTGCATCGGTGATACCTACGCGGGTGTTGTCTGCCAAGAGACAGGTAAAATTCGGCTAAAATTGCAAAATAATCTTATGAGCTCATTATTCCAGAAGAATCCTTTTTTGAAAAGTTAAAACGTTCTGACAAGGAGTATACTCATAAGGGTATGAAAAGGGCGACAGGGGAAACTTCCCCCACCCTCATTTATGTACAATCCAAATTCAGGGAGAGTGTAGAAAATTTTGGGGAAAATACTTTAACAAAGGCTAACAGATTTAACCCAAAAAGTTGTGCCCCCAAATTCAAACGGTCCCATACACTTATGAGAATACTTGGCTATACTGTGACCAGGGGAGGATCGGAGGATGAAAACGTACTTATATTGGAACAAATCGGAACGTTGTCAGGTACAGTGCTCATGAAAAATAAAGAAAACCTTAAAGAATGATTATACCCCAGCCTCCCAGATCCCCAATCCAGCCCTAGTGACTTTGGCGTCGTCCCAGTTGTCCCTTATGACACACTATCTGTCCACCTGGTCATAGGTTTCAACGTAGGTTTCAACCAGGCTTGTCAGGTTTACAGTCCATATATTGTGCAGATAGGATAGGTGGCGGATGAACGGGGAAATGGGATGATGGGTTAAATTGAGTTTCCATGATTCAAATTGAAAGTCATTCTTTAAAAGAGAAATTCTCCAGATCCGCAGCACATTGTAGTGATGTCCAAAGATGATTACTTGTTTTGTGGAAATTGGGGGAGGGGGTGTCCAACCCCATCGTCCCTCGAATGTTGTCACGGTGAACATTTAACTGCCTGTAGAGAGTCCGGTCGAACCATTTTTCATGACGTTATGTTCTGTTTACGCCGCTAATTTGGATATATACGTGGAAGGCTTAATATTGTGTTGTGCCAGGGAATTGTTCGGATAACAACTCTTTGGATGTGCAAACTATCTATATACGCCTCCGGACGTGTATTCATGGGTACATTTGAAATGAAGGTATTAACGATAACTTTGATTAATAGTTCAGTATTTGGACGCCTATACAATTGTACCTTTACTCACATCCAGGGGCCTCGATATGGCATCGAAAGTTGGGTATTTGGACTTAAACTTGACCGATTCCCATAACGGGAGGAGTCTAAAAGAACGATGTCCCCGCCCTTTTGAAGAATTTTAAGAAAAACTTTGCCCTTAGATAAAAATGGTGCTATGCGTTTCAATTTTACTGTACCTTTCAAAGTTAGTTTTTTTTTCATTATTAATGTTAAAATAATTATAAAATACGGTATCTGATTTTTAAAACACTTATCTCACTCAAGCTGTGGCACGATAATCATGTGATACTTCCATTGGGTGAGCGCAGTGTTGTGAAGAGTTATGACTCGAGTCACTAATTTTCAAAAGGGAAATGACTCGAGCAATTGCATCATAATTTTCCTCATAGAAATTATACAATGACTCGAGTCACTGACTCGACTCGAGTCACATAGAAAGTAGTAAATGACTCGAATCGACTGCAAAATTGAGTGACTCGTTAAAACTCTGGGTGAGCGCAAAGCACCAAAAGTAATGAGCAATGGATTTCTATATTATGTTTTTAAATTGTGTACGTAAGGACTCGCCGTATTCCATAATACATAGTTTTAAGGCTTCACGTAACAAGAAAGTGACGTGGACAAATGTATTAGTGTCCGCAACTAAGAAAAAATGAAGAGACCATCTAGAGTATGGGTGTGTAGGCGCCTACATGCGTGTATGGGAAGACATTTTTCAGAGGTAGCATTGATTTTTACCCTGAATGTTCAGTAATTGGCAAACAATCATGAGCTTTTTCAAATAATCATATGCACTTAAATTGACAGTCGTTTCCCCGATATACAGCATATTTTGCCTGGGGGCTTCTTGTCCCCTCGCCCGTATGCCTATGCCCCCCCCCCCGTTGACGCCAATGCCCACATCTCAATCCAATATGGCAACGGTGTGGTGTTGATGTGAGGAACGTTACACATGTCTTTTTTTGTACTTTCTCTCCAATTCTGTTGACAGTCTTGTATCAAGACGGTGACCTGCGTCTGGCAGACGGTAGCGAAACCGCCGGAAGACTCGAAATATACCTCGGCGGGAACTGGGGTACGATTTGTGACGATGGCTGGGACTATATCGACACTTTCGTTGCTTGCCGGCAGCTTGGATTTAAAGATGCAGTGAGACATTTTACAGATGGGCGGGGAACAGGTTTTATTCATTTTGATGATGTACATTGCCTTGGATATGAAGCATCCGTTCTAGACTGCAACTACACGATTGCTCACGACTGTACTTTTCATGAAGACGTAGGAGTGCGTTGTGTCACTTACGGTAAGACTGACAATCTTGTCGCGGTTTCTGTACAACTTTTCCCCACCCCGCAAAAAACCTCCACCCGATCATCCCCCTAGAACTCATCCCGGATAATTCGCGATGCCACATGCAATAAGTCAGTTGAGTAATTCAGTACTTCCGGTGAGGTCACAAGGTCAGTTGTACAGTGACAACTTTTTCGCCCAGGTAAGTGATTCATTTACCCTTTGACCCATCCGATGATGCATTACGTGAAAACATTTTCCCAACAGGCTTATTCTCAACCCACATAATACCCACCCAAAACAGTTCCACAACTGAATTGTCGCTTAGGGCAGTGGTGGCGAAATGTATTTACAAGACGTGTCGGAGATGTGTTAACTGAAGGTTTGGTATGGTAACTGAAGACAAAGGTTTGTGTCTTCTGTTACATCTCAAAGGCTCATCGTGGTGATATTATCAATTGGCATTACATTGCCAGTCGTCAAGGAAACCATGACTCAAAATTTTACGCTTTCGCTTTAACCTCATCGACAATGTTTGCCACTAATGCAGAAAGTTGTGAAAATTTGTGATTATTTTGTTAGGCATGACACTGTGTCAAGGAGACGACCCACCAAGATCTTAAGGACACAAAGAACCTATATTAATTATATTTTTATGGACAATCGTTTAACTTAAAAACTTCACTGAGGCTTAGACCTTGTCGGCCGAGAGGCTGCACTTCAAAGGAACGTGTTAACAATGACCTTTGTTTCTGGATTACTTGGATTTGAAATGAGCTGACCATCTTTAGTAAATGTAAGTCAGAAAAGGAAACAACAGTGGGATTAAAGGGACCGGTCAATCAAATGTTGTTACCCGAGTAGGGATTAAATTCTTTTCAAGCATGTATTGTCTGAGAGATTTGGGCGTTAAGCCGGCTGCCCCAAACGACCAACGACTTGCGAGCTCTTGCGATTCCTTGGCAGCTCCTGCGACCTCGAGAAGATCGCTAATTTTCTCCCTATATTTTACTTAGCGATCTTCTCGAGGTCGCAAGAGCTCGCAAGCCTTTGGTCGCTAAGTGGGCAGCCGGTTTTAGATCTCCTTCACTGACTACTCCCCGGTCAAACTCAATCAGGTTTTTATACCCATCTTCATTTTTTAATGTGATCACAGACACACGACAATCACACACTGACCTATGCACATGCTTACAAATCTTCACAAAGGCAGTTTCAATATAATGTGGGAATTACCCTGACCTATGCACATGCTTACAGACCTTCACAAAGCCAGTTTCAATATAATGTAGAAATAAGATCTATTGTAAAAGATCTATTTTGAATGCGAAACAATTGACGAATTGTTCAAACATTCCGAAGTGAACAAAACACAAGAATATAAATAAGCAGGATCTTCAATTTATAAAGATTTCAAGCTGCATTACTCTTTTACAACTGAATATGTAATTCTTACAATGTAGGATAAAAAAGGTTAAATGATAATAGCAGACGTTAATGATTGCTGTTCATGATGGGAACTGGGAGTATAAACAATTAGCTAATTTAGAGCTAGTGCTAATACTGTATTGTTTTACTCCTAGTTTCCATGCTCCTTCGCATGGTCAAGTGGTTAGAGCATCCGACTTGCAGCCGGAAGGTCTAGGGTTCGAATCCTGACCGGGTCATACCAAAGACTTTAAAAATGGAACCTACTGCCATTATGCTTGGTGCTCAGCATAAGCAATGGAGTAGGGAAAACAAGCCAGTGAGCCACAACTGGAAAAAAGGCCGTGGCCGGCCCGACCTAGACCAATTGGTTACAAACTGAGCCGTAAAACTTCATCTAACTCTAACCCCTTTCGTTTGTGTTACGTAATCATTAAAGTCTGCTATTGCATTAGAATTTTTAGCCGGAGAAGATCTTTGCAAGCATAAACTTTCCATTAAATGGAAAGTATTCGGTCTTCAGAAGAAGGTAGAGGTGAAGGGACAAATTCCAAAAGAGATGCGCAAGTGTCTCAGACTCATATTTACAAAATGCATAAATAGATTTTTCGTGCATTTAACTAGGATAAAATTCTCTCCCAAGATACAATGAAGAAAATGGAACTGAAAGGAAATAACTTGACAGACTGAGTGCACTGTAGAAGGAATTTTGAAAATAAATATGCCATTTATAAGTTACGTCAACACTTACAATCAGGCCCGCAGCCAGACGAGGTACTGAAGGGGGCGAAATGGCTTCCATGGTCGCGAGAAAATTTTCAGGGGGCCAAATGTGTAAAAATATATCAAGTTAATAGCAATTTGAAACTTTTTAGGGAATGAAAATTTTTTCAGGGGGTTTCGCCCCTGCCCCCCCCCCCCTTGGCTACGGGCCTGCTTACAATCCACTTCACTATTACAAATGCACTATTATGTCAATTTCAGGTAGACCATCAGAAAGTATCTTAAAAGGACAAAATTTTACCGTTATTCAGTATATATGCCAAACATTCACTTTCCGGTTGCTTGAAAAAGCTGCAGGGACGCCACTAAACTTAGCAAAGGGGTAATGCGTCAAGTCAACGTGTCGCAAAAAGACGGAAATGAATGATCAGATCCGTTAGTTACAAAAAGGTTCCTCGTTACAAGTATCCGATGTAACTTTGTACTTTAAACAGTCGACCTGTTTATTTAAATAAAAAGCGTTCTTCTATATTTTTAGCTGCCAAAGTTGTCATTTGGCTTAATAGAAATTTGCCCATGCAGAACAAGTATTATGGATGAACTCATTCAAGCAGGGAGTTGCTATTTTTGACAGAATAACAATTCTCTTGCTTCAATGGGTTTGACCATGGAGCTACTACGTAATAGCTCCATGGTTTGATTCAGTCATGCGCTTACTGCCACGGATGGGGAATTCCAATGACACAATATTCACATCCTGCCTTTTTAGATTCTTATCACTACACTGCACTAAACTGAACTGAACTGAACTAGCTGGCATGTCCATAGTCAGGGTAACCCTGCCTCAAGATAACGTTTACCTTTGGCAGATTGGTCCTTTCACTATACCCCGACGAGGTGTTAGGGAAAAGACCAAATGTAAACACGTTACGTGGCTGCAGGGTATCCCTGACTGTCATGTCCCTGCTCATTCACTTTTGTTCCCTTGTCATGTATATTTGGGTTAAAAATGTGTCATGTCGCCAAATGGAAACTACTCCTTGAAAGACTGTATAGGCCAGCTTCCCCAACAGCATCCTGATTTTAAGTAATTTCACCGTTTATCTTGTTAGTCTCCTATTAAAGGGCCAATTGGAAGTATGGAAAGCCCTTAATTAAATTGACGAGAGGGTTTCCCGGTGGCAGGGTATTTTTTGTTGCCGTGCACTAATGTACCAAAAGTGACAGGGCTTCATAGCTCGCTTCAGGTCCCTGTAGACACCACAGGTTTTCTAGGATATTATTCCGTGAGTTAAGAGAGAGCTCAGAGTAAAGTACAGACGGCCAAATAATCCCCATCCAACTGAGTACTTAAATATCTGTTTTCTAAATAGTCACCCAGGATGGTTCTCTGCCATTTGGCATACGGATCACGTCCATTTATACGTGTCCCTAGATTCGTTTGCGCCCTTCGGCTCCTGTTGCTGGGAATTAAGAAAAAAAATATATAAGAGGAACTTGTAAAACCATAACAATATTTATTTATTTATTGAAAGAATATGGTAACGCATCACTAATTCTTGGTACATTTACTGCGTGCATGACACATTTAATTTGGTCTGGTACGTTTTCTTTCGACCCTTGTAGATGTTTTGATCAGACACACGGTACCCCTTATACGAAAATGGTCAGAAGATCTTTCACACTTTTTTAAAGTTTTGTACCATTATTATTACAATGTTGAGCTGCAGCTTTTAAAGGGAAGGGGTTTTCCCTTTGACACAACTCTCACGATGTATTTTTCCACAGTCAAAGGATGTAAGGTAAAATCAGTGTGTAAAATGCCTTCAATTTCCGTCGTTGTTGCGTAATCAAGAAACGCAGTATCTCAATTCACTTCTTATAGCATGCACACAGATTGATCACATTCTTACAGCAACATAGTATACGCTGCGTCTCCAAAAAGGGACTAAATTTGTCATAGAACGTTTTGGCCCGGAGAAAACCTTTTGAATACGTGGTATGGTATCTTATTGTTCTGCTTTTATATTTTCTTGAAGACGAAGGAGATATTCGGCTTAATGGTGAGAACGTCACATCCGGTCTTGTGGAAATTTTGATCGACAATCAATGGGGTTACATTTGTGGCGACGAGTGGGGTTTCTCAGAAGCAGAAGTAGCCTGTCGTCAACTCGATTTCGACGGAGTCGCTTCTCTACGTCAATTACCTCCTGAGCGAGACCATGTTGTTCATTTCAGAAGTTTTAGCTGTAATGGGAGTGAATCTTCGATTCTTGATTGCACCCGGCTACCAGGCAAAGACTGCAAGAAGGACACTATAACTGCAGTTAGTTGCATCCCTTTCGGTAAGTATCTGTGAAGAGAAGGTTGTAGGCTACCGTTGGAAGAAAAGGATAATGGCCTGTTCATGATAGTTCCGAATGTTTGCGTGCTGCAAATTTATAAAAATCACATATGGTTATTCATTCCTCTTCTTAGCCAATCACAGACATAGATCATAGTTTAATATTGTACAACTTTCATAGCTTTACAGCGCTATACTGAAGTATAAATCCGGTCCAATACTGTAAAATCTCTGCATTCTGAAAAGAGACGAGACTGAATGGCGAGGTAAAATATGTTTCAAAGTTAAAGCCAGTTGCTGACTAACTTCTGAGAAATCATGAAACAGATTGGTAACCATTTCAACGTGGTTATGATAACGAGTCAGTGTGTAGATGAAAACTTATCAAGCATGTCAGATATTTCTTCCGAGGAAAAACTACCGGACCACGTGCGAGACACGGCAAACTAAAAATGCTTTCTTGTCTGCCATCTTTTCAGAAGAGGGACGAATACGATTGGCAGATGGACCAGATAAATACGCCGGACGAGTCGAACTCTTTTCTAGGGGAACATGGGGTACCATTTGTGATGACCAATGGGATCTCATTGATGGCAGCGTGGTTTGCCGCCAACTAGGTTTTGGTAACGCCATCCGACAAACTGTCGCATCAATTCCATTCGGTCCAGGGGTTGGTGCAATTCATCTAAGAGTTGTAAGTTGCCATGGTAACGAGACTAAACTAACTTCATGCAACTCGATGGACATTCTTTGTGATCATAATGAAGATGCTGGAGTTGTTTGTGAACAAAGCAGTTGTAAGTATACTTCTACTACTTATACCCATTTTCCCTCGATCCCCCTCCCCCCTGTTTTTTGCTTTGTCTCTCCCAGAAGCTTGACCTTTGTAAATCCTACTAATTGATATTAGCGGACTATACCGTCGGTTGATGCATCGATTACTCGCATAGGAGTGCTCTTCAACCATACGCACAATAAATGAATCAAAGTGGGATAGGGGTGGTTGAAAATTTCAGACATTGTTATCCAGTACATCACCCACGGCCATCGGAACTGCGGGCTGGAGAATGGGGGAGGCTTACATCCTCCAATAATTTAAAGAGAATGAAGTTTTTACTCCGAAAGTTATTATTAGCTGTGTCTGAGAAAGGCCAAAATTGTATTATAAAACGCCAAACTCAAGGAGAGCAAAAGTCTCATCCCCTTATCACACCAGATAAATTCCTCATCTCTCTTGAATCCACAGTTGGACTACATATTCAAATGCAAAATGAATTAAGCGAATATCGCGATTTGTTATTGGACCCAAGTATAGAATACTTCTCAAGTGGTATGATCTAGATGTAGTGGATATTAGTAAATACGCAATGGGAATAAGCATTGCAGTAACGAACCCATACGGTGGTTATGACTGGTTATCGTTTTCTGACGGTTTCAATTAAAAAAAGTCAACAATATGTGAAGTAACTTCACTCAGGGGAACGCTAGGGCTTGCCCAACAGGGGGGGGGGGGCAAGCTCCCCAATAGTGAGGGGCAGCAATCCGAAGCCAGACAAAGGCGACGGGTCGCAGACAGATCGTTAAACCGTAAATTGTAGCCCAGAAAATCTGGGGGTTTGTGAAAGGATTTAAGAGATCGTAGTTCTCTTTAAGGAAAATTGGGGTTATTTAAGAAAAAAACTGCCCTACTTTAGAGCAAAATCAAGTTAATTGTCGGGTGACTGGATGTCGAAGGGAACTTAAAATAATATCGTACTCATTAAGGCTCCTGGACGAAATTGAAAATTTCTTCGGGAGCCAGCCTTCTCCGACTGCGGAGGTATCCCCCTGTTTTCCACTTAGCTTTACCCCTGACGTCGCTATTGTACCACGGTAAACATCTGTCATCGAATTTTTTAAGCAGGGCCTCGTCAAAAACCTTTGTCACATATATTATCAAACACCAGTATTTTTTCGGTCCACATCCTTACAGTCAATACCGAGTTCCCTGTTCGACTCGTCGGGGGACTTGCCGGTCAGTACTCTGGTCGTGTGGAAGTCTTTATTGGAAATGAATGGGGAACAATCTGCGGGGAGGAATGGAACATGAAGGGTGCCAATGTGGTTTGTTCACAGTTAGGATATGGATGGGCACTGAATGCAGGTCAAGAAAGTAGAGAAAACGCAACCATTGCTCTATATCGCATTGGGTGTCAAGGAAACGAAACTTCCCTGTCGCAGTGCAATTACCCTTCAATTGGGATCCCTCATTACGGATGTATATCTAGAGAAGAGGCTGTCGTCATCTGTTCTGCCGGTAAGTCTTCTCCCGCCCACTTTGTGGGTTGAAGCCTACACTGGTAATCTTTGACGCATCTTTTCAATTGTTCAACTTTTAACTCTTTATGCCGTGTTTTGTGTAAAATAGTTTTCTTCATCTGTAAGGTGCATGCAGGTTACAACCCACTAGACCTACAGCCCAGTGTCTCAATACCATATAGTACAATCCATTGGTCCTGCAGTTCATTTGCTTTACAACCCATTGCTCACAGTGGAGCAATTCTTTTTTTGCCCTGATGGTATGAGAAGTTTGGGCTAGGTGGGAGTGTAAAAACTTCATGCCAAAAATATTTTTGGAGGGGGGAGGTGAAAAGTAGCGTAACGTAAGGCAAAGTGCTATATTTTTCGTAAACAGTTAACATCTCATATTCACTTGGCATGTGAAGGGTTTTCAAAAACATTTTCAGACAAAATCACCTGTCAGGTTCGACAAAATGTTTTGCAATGGGGGTGCAATGGACTCCTAAAGTCAAAAAGACTTTATATGTTTAAAATGTGGAACTACTGAATTGTGGGACCAATGGGCTGCCAGTATCACTGCTAAAAGTAGGACTAACAGGACAGTTCCCACAATGTATTGAAAGGAGATCTGTTGAAGAAACGAGGGAACTCTTCCGACACGAACGACTCGTTGACTCTTTGACTGCCATGACTCGTTGCTCGAGTGACTCTTTGACTCGTATGACTCGCATGACTCGCTGACTCGTATGAGATCATTAACATCCATGAGCCGCTGACTCCGTGACCACCACAGGTCGTTGACTTGCATGATTTTTGACTCGCATGACAATTTGACTCTTTGACTTGCATGACTCGTATGAGATCATTAACACATAATGAGTCGAATCAGGGAGCTCTTACAGCTCCCTGGTCGAATGGGCAAGATTTATTTGCGGCTTACAAACGGTTATCACTATTTCGTTTCAGCTTGTCTAAACGGTCGTTGTCCGGCAGACATCGAAACAACTTTGGAATCGCCTTCTCAACTTACAGCTCAAGTATTCTGGGCAGAACCAGCCGTAGTATCTACTTATTGTGAAAGAGTAGACTTCTCCTCGAGTCATTCCCCGGGTGAGAGATTTGAAGAGGGAGTTACCGTAGTGTCTTACTTTGTTGAAAATGCTGTAGGTGTCAGAGCAGAATGCAACTTTACAGTGAGTGTAACCAGAAAAAGTAAGTACAGTGAAACATAATTAACTTCTTGTATCATTGGTGAATATTTTTCTGAGCAAACCACTGGGAGAGGGAAGGGGAATTCGGGGGAAATTGCTTCCAGTTTGTGATATGGCTCGCAAAAACTTTTGCTAGTTATTGTTACAACTAGAGGCACTCGCGGCCATCACTGCTTTAGAGGGGTGGCCATCTGTATTGTGGTGGGGGATGATATGTCACGCCCAACCAGCAAACGGCGCCTGAGCCACTCCTGAAGTGAGCAGAGTTTTATGAGGGGGTGGGGTCAAAAGGCCATCCTTATGGCCTTTGGTCTGGCTGAGGGCAAATGCTCATACCGGGGGTTAGGATCAAACTTCCAGGGAATTTTACAAATTTGTGAGCATCAAACGTACAGCAAAACTAAACAGACCATACGTAATCACAGTTTCACTATTTTTAAATGGTAGGGATTAAGACATAGTGGTTTATCCAATGCTTTTGGAATAGTAGATGAAGAAGATATTACTACGGAAGGGCGGTTCACGGCAGGGGTCTGGAGCCTTCCTGACTTCCTGGGGTTAAGGAACACGGGACTCTCAATCATGGTCAACACGTCAACCACAAATTGGGGGACAGGATAGATTGAGCCCGACCTGGATCCAGGACTGTAGTTTCCAAAAGGCACATTGGGTCTTGTGGCTATACCATGTTCAGAAATGGGGTATTCAACAATACAATGGGGTAGTGTTGAGAGAGTTATATTTGAGTCCTTACTGGGCCTAGTGTCAGCCTTTAATGTGGAGTTGTTTTGGAAAACAGTGTTTTTTAAAATGAAAAAGCAACATGACATTAATGACTTTATCGATTAAGAAAACTATATGATCGAATACAAATGACGTTAGGGATAGTTTGCATCCACATTGGACATACTTCATTCATATAGTATACCGTGTATAGGTTCGAAATACATTTCTATTCTGTTTGTATACTTTCACTCTACTATATACGGTAGTATATGCACTGCCTTTCTAACTTCTAAGGAGATGCCGTCCAACATGCTTAGGCCGATGTAAGCAACCGACTGGATGAATAATTGTAAGTATTGTACTATTAATTTCCCGTAAAAGATTAACTTATGCCACATATTTTTTTACTTGTTACCACGTTTAAAGAGATTCACATTTACCTTTCATTTATTAAGAATGTCGGAATATTACTTGCCCACCTGATGTAATGACGTCATTAGAGTATAGGTCTGATACAACCGCCGTGTTTTGGAGAGCACCATCAACTGCTCACGATTCCTGCAGTGCTGCCTCGTTGACATCTAGTCACTCTCCTGGCGACCAATTTGATGAGGGCGCTACAGTTGTTTCATACTTGTTTGGAAGTACCATTGTTTGCAGTTTCACAGTCCAAGTCATCAAAGAAGGTAATTCAATGGAGTTAAATAAGAAAGAAATGTTTCATTGAAAGGAAAGCGGTAGAGAAACTAAAATTGTACTTTTTCGGGCTAAATGCAGAGGCAGAGGAAAATTTAAAAACTATAGGAAAGTGGAAATTTAATGTCAAGTTTCAAGTACTTATCTCAAAACAATCTTGAGACCAGGAACTTCTTATAACAGGGACAGAATACCTTACACTTAATTCCTTTACGTCGAGTGCCGCCACCGTACATACACGCTTAGGCCTCCTATATCTTGAATAAAGTGTGGACTTGGTCAAGTGGTTTATGAGGAACA
>WURT03654182.1:0-18774 GCA_009936505.3 Holothuria glaberrima
TGTTTTGTTCACTCGAAGATTTTACACCACATTTTATGGTACTATTTTTAAGTGGGAATTATCTTTCTAACTTTTCGGTGTGGACATGCTAACTATGTGGAGTGGAGCTTTTCGCCGAGAAATGTTCTTTTTTTGAAGACAATTTTGGTGCAAATGAATCATCATAATGCTTAACTGATAGAAAAACATGTTTTGAACATATGTGTGTATCTAAAAGAGGCAAAGTGAAGAATAAGGCATAAAAATTGTGATTCTGTTAGGCAAGTTGGTGCCGACTGCCTAAGAAGTGTCCTAACTTCTTATCTTTATACATTGTACAGTGTATTTAGTATATAATGCTAGGACTGCCTGTGAGTAAGGCTAGAGCCTAGTTTCCTCTGCAGCAACTTGGGGAGGAAACTAATGTTTCTAGGGGAGGAAACTAATGTTTCCTTGGGGGAGGAAACTAACAGATCCCTGGCCTTGCTGGCTTATCGGCTGTTGATTGTGTGCTGTGATGACTCTCTTTAGCCTTTTTGGAGTTTTTTTTACTGAAGACTGAAGGTCTGGAAACTAACGGTAACCGGTTTGAATTATATTAAAATTTAAACTAACCTAGCGTAGTACATGCCTAGCCTGAGTAAGGCTTAGGCTATTCATTGTTACCCTAACGTTGGACATGCGTTATCTGGATTATACATTTAGCCTAACGTTACAACAGGTTACAATACACTGCACAGGTATTGAGCAAAGTGAGGTAATCTGCTGCATAAATTTGACAAACCTTGCCCAGTCTATCCACTAAAACAGCCTTTACTCCCGTCTGACCTAAGCCTCGCTTTTCTAGCTCAGCTTTTAGGTCAACAACTCGTAGATCCCCAAGTTTCTTGCGGAAGCTGTTGTCTGGTGTAGTAGCCATCTTGTTGGCATACTCGTTTGTTCGTCGTACGTGCGTCGTATCTACCGGCCGTGTACACTACATGTACATACATGTACGTGCTGTCCATGCAGGCTAGGTACCGCCGGTTGATTCAATATTCCCAAGATTATGCGCCCAAACTTCCCAAGAATTCCCAAGGCTCACTAGACGACGGTGCCCCAGTAGCGTATGATTTTGGACTATGGCAAAGAGAAGGGTGCGATATCATAGTTGATTTGGACATAGGCGTGGGGACCACTTTTCCACCGGACTGGGGGAGGGAGGAGGTAAACGTTAATATTTGAGGGTCCTGAATCAAGTTGGTGCAATGTATAGGCCAAAAAAAGTTGTTACAGAATGAACAAATAAGTGATTTTCTTCCTTGAATTGAGGGGAAAGTATTATTTGCCCCTACAACATTTTGACTGGGCCAGTGCTTTAGAACACTGTTCTATGATATGATAGGCATAGGAAGCTGTTGCAAGACTAGGGGCTGAACCTTGTTTCGGATCGCCGGCCTGAGGGAGGGGTCTGAGGGGAGGGTCCTCCCCTTTGGAAAATATCTGGATATTTGTGGGACCAGTCCTTGGATGCAATCTAGTGCATCATTTTTGGACAAATTTTAAGGTAAACTTACAGTGCACATATTTGACATTCTTTAGCCCTTTGGAAAATTTTAGGATATTTGAGGACGCAATTTGGTACATCATTTTGGACAAATTTTAAGGTAAATTACTGCAGATTTTTTATATTTCTTAGCCCTTTGGAAAATTTTGGGTATTTGTGAGTCCTTAGACTGATGCAATCTGGTGCATCATTTTGGACAACTTATTTTAAGGTAAACTTGCTGCACACTCTGACATTCCTTAGCCCTTAGGAAAATTTTAGGATATTTTCCATGCTTGGAAAGTTGGGGGCCGAAGCCTACTTCCGCCCCCACAAATTTCGCGGGGGGCTACTCCCCCTCTCCACTTCTTACGCCCTTGACTGCAAAATGGGAGAAACAGTTAAAATTCCCGAGACATTTGGTTCAAATTCCCAATTTCCCCGAAATCCTAAGGTATCAAGGCCTAGTCCCAATTTCACAAGCTAGGTCGTTAATTCCCAAGATCTTGGGAAAATTCCCAACTGCTGACGGAACAAGTGCACTAAAGAAGTAGTAGAGCGACGACATGACCTAACAAGGTCACGTTCAAATCTCGTGCATCGATCAAACCAACAACGTGCGTCTTTAGCCCCTGTCACAATCAGTGTGTCAGTTTTCGATGCAGTACGCGCACCGCAGTCCCTCTTGCAAATGCGCGTGAACATATTATATGTTTCAAGCATGCACACGCAAGGAAATGCAGTCTCAAATTTAACGCGCAAACTGCCTACACTGAGCCTGTACATATAGCTCTGTACAAAAATTGCAAACAGCGCCCCCTGACCTTATTAGGTTCGTTACAATCTTAGGCTTAAGCTGAAAACTCTGAACTTATTGTACGGGTATCTCTCTGTAGAAAAATTCCCTGGTAAAGATTTATAGCTCGCAAAGAAGATCAAGTCTGCCAAAAGATTTGCAGGTACAAACAGATTCAAATTCTTTTTCTTTGTTTTGCAAAAAGTGAAAATTTTCTTAGAGTGGCCTTGTTAGGTCGTGCCATCACAGTACGTTCTACATACGCAGGCAAGTTGTACTACACTATAACCTGTGATTTTACTACAATCGTACCATGCCAGTACACGTGTACATTCATTATAAGTAGGCTAAGGCCTGACTACTGACAAGCAGGCCTGTAAGTGCATGCGCAGCTATGGAGGACGGTCTCAAATTTTCGCAGAGCCGTCTGGATAAGCTCGCACATTATTTTCAGCGAGACATGAATTTTTAAGTTCAGGCTCTGTTAATCTCTGTTACTTGCATTTTTGTGAGGGTGGCGGGAGGGGGAGTGGAGGGAACTGGGGATAAATCCCAAGTGAAACAGCTCCTCACACAAGTTTAGGACCAAAACCTCTTATTTGTTTCCTCTTCAAAGGGAAATTTTGCGTTTGTTTTACAGAAAATTTTTACACTTAGGCCTACACCAATATTGATTGATACAGAATAATAGCCTATTCATAATACGACAATACGTACGGTAGCTTTCTTTTCAGAAATAAGGCTCTCACAGGAGGATATTCGGTTAGTTGTTGCACAAAAATTATTTGTTCACTCAAACTTTCACGAAAAATTCAAATTATGCCACATTCATTACTCTTGCAATCATACATAATATTTTGAAGAATCGGAAATAAAAGCTATTGCTCAGTCTAATAGAGTTTATTGGTGAGAATGATCAGAACATTTTATTAATGATTATATAAAGCCAATTTCTTTGTATGTCATGTTGGTGCATTATAAGCGGCTCTTTATTTCCCTTATAAATTGTCAAAAATTTGCAGTAAAGTTTCCTTAAACTTAAATCTAGGGACCCTGAATGCTAAAACAATTCCTAATGGAGAGGGAGACATCCCGCTCCTATATGACCGTAAATTATCCATCAGAGCGGCGGTCCGAAACTACGTTCAGCCCCAGCTGAAAGCAATTCCTACCGGCCTATATCTTGTTAGTAAGTTGCTGAGGGAAAATTAGAATTTGAAAGAGAAACGGGGAACACATTTTTGGACTTCTTTCTTTAAAAGGTACCGTAAAAAGGGGAGCTGCGCCTTGATTCACGGTAACTAAGAAGCATTAATTGAGGAGAATTTTCACGGGAAAAATAACAAAGGAAACCCTATTTCAAATTAAGCTGAAAACAATGGCGTATCTACAAGGATTGGGAAAAGAGTAAAACTGAATGGTCTGTCAGAGTCAGAAATTAAACCAGATCGAAAGTCCAAGGCCTATAGTGATTCCTTGCCGAAAGGGGATGACTTGACCGAAAGTAACCCCTCAAATTTATCCTTCTGGACTATACTGATTTTCTTTAATGTTTTCACTCTACTGACTTCACATGAACTAAATTAAACCCATCAAAATTGAATTACAAATAAGAAAAAAAAATTGAACTGTCTTTGAAGCGGATTCAAACCCGGGCCGTCCGTGTGGGAAACCGATATTCCACTGACTACTAGTACGTACGCCATCAAAGAACTCGATAAGAGTGTGGTAGTTCTAATCATCCTATAGTCAACACATACTTTACACGTGTTTATAGTAAGGTAATTCAACTTTGAATTATTACTGTAACAATTATGCTTGTGAAAAAGGAAATGTTGCTGTCGGTCTATAATTTTATGTTTCAGAATGGTGAGTACAAAAATTCAGCCCTAGGTTTTCGTTGGTCACGACAACGCCGGACAACATTTTGAGGTACTGCCCACTTTCAGTTTACAAGGTTTTCGTCCTCTGATGACCTTTGACATCCAACAAACCCAAATGGTTCTCTCTAGCTCTATCTTAAAGGTCTGGTGATATGAAAATTACATTAGGTAGATATTTGATGTGAAGAGCATTAAAAATCCAGAAAATAGCCGCAACTCCCATTATAATCCATCAGATATTGACCTTTTTACGGGGTTATTTCTTTTTCACATTTATATCATGAATAAACATGAGCCAAATATGCAAATATGTTACATCGAAAGATGGACATACTATATACTGTTAAACTGTTATCCTTTGTTTTTTTCATCCTAAATTGCAACGACGGGAAGCATTGCTATTACCTGAGGGATTTGTTATTATGAAAATCAAAATTGTTTTCTTGAGAAATATTGATATCACTCACCAATCTGTAAACTATCTGATCAGTTATTAAGAGATAATTTATATAGGGTTAACAAAAGAAATCTTAACACTGTGCAACACTCCACATCATTATTTTTGCATAGGCTTCTTTCGCCTTCTGCATGGAATCAATAAAGCGTAGGAGGGGACACATTGCCCTGACAACCTAACCTTGACAACATCGAAGTGAAAAAATGAAAAAAGCAAGGAACAGCCTGAGTGACCATCACTAACTTGAGCCTAAGAGGGTCGGGCGGAAA
Organism: Holothuria glaberrima; assembly: GCA_009936505.3. NCBI lineage: Eukaryota > Metazoa > Echinodermata > Holothuroidea > Aspidochirotida > Holothuriidae > Holothuria > Holothuria glaberrima. The sequence goes on from WURT03654182.1 coordinate 4,910, forward strand.
AGGATATATTGGCTACTTGATGAATGTAAATACAGGGCAGGGGAGACCGCTCCTATAATTTGCAAGACAAGGGGAAAAGAGAAGGAAAAGAAGAGGGAAAAGAAGAGGGAAAAGAAAAAAGGACAGTAGCGTAACGTAACCCAGGGTTAAATTTCATTTGGACCATTTGCCCAAAACACATTCAACTCGAATGGTCTTGAATGGTTTCAAGTGGTTTTTAAATGGTTATGAAATGGTGCCAACTGGTCTTAAAAATGCAAATGGTAATCTCAACTGATTTTATAACTGGGTTCAAATGTTTATAAATGGTTTTGAATGGAAAATTGACCAAAACACATTCTAAACCGTTTGGAACCCGAATGGTGTCAAATGGTTTCTGTCAAGTGGAATTTAACCCGGGGAAGGGGGGCAGGGGGCCGTCTCCCCCCCCCCCTCACTTGTAGTCCTGGGATGGTCTGTCGGTACATTTGCTGATCTTGTCGGTACATCCGCCTATATAGGCATATCGTATATTAAATATGCTGAGAAAGTATTCCGCATGGCTCTTTATAGGTCCGTAGGCAGTAAATTTTGTAAAAATTCTTTCTATAACTTAAAAAAATTTTCGCGCTACGCGCGCTTTCATCTTCAGTTCTATCTATCTCTAACGCCCGCCATTTCCAACATACTGGATTTACTCAACGTTAAAGGTTCCACAAATATTGTAGTCGTGATTTAACAGAAACACGAAAATGAAACGTTGCGAAATTCTAACCTCTTTTCCCTATCTTTTGGAAGATTCTTCAACCTGACCATCGTGGCAAATATATGTTGTAAGGAAAAGGATTTTTAGTTTCGTCTGGGAGCCTAAATGGGTAAGATGAAAAATGTACTACCCGAAGAAGGCCATGCAGTCGCAACATCAAATTTCTTGGTTTGCTCTTAAGAAGGGCAGACTTTTTAATAAAAACCCAAACTTTTTCAACTTTTCCTAATGGAAACAAAAAATGAAATCTTTTTCAATATAATCCCAATTTTTTCGGGGCGCTTCGCGCGCCTTATACTTTGCGATCGGCATCATTTCAGCAACCTACTGCATCCGTCGGGGCTTGAGTAGCTGGCCCCGAGTCAGGGCGCTTGGCCCCCATGTCGGTAAATCCAAGCACCATCCCTGGCTGAGCCTGCATGCATTTTTTTCTTTGGGCAATGACGTATATCCCCAATTTTCATAGTAACCCCAAATATTGAAACATTTGGCACCGTTTTGCATCTGGCCCTCCTCCTCTTAGATTCCTCACCAGGATAAGAGAAAAGTTTTAGGCCAGATGTCCTCCCACTTCCAAAATCAAATCGACTCTCCTGGTTATTGGTATTTTGTAGTTTTATGAACTATGAAGGTATGAGAAAATAATGCAAGATTTGGGGTGGATGGGGGTGGGGGAGTCACGGATGCGTGGTGACTTGTTAAGTGATAACCCTTTGACAAAATGTCGATGCATTGACTATATGCTGTAGGTACATTTACCTTATTTTCATCCCTGCCCCCCTTCTATCACCCCAGTTACGCTACTGACAAAGGAGAAAACGAAAGTGAAGAAAGGAGGAAGCGAAGGAGAAAGAAAAAGAAGAATTGAGGAGGGGTGGGATAGGCCTATATTTGATCCATTTTATTAATCCAGAGCTTCTATGAGGCCCTATTCCGGTGTTTGCAGCCTTTAGATACCCTTTTATAATGCACAAATGAAGCAAGGAAAATTTTCGTAATAGTTCAAGAATGTTTCTGTGGACTCCACGCACGTATTTTTGCGTACAAACTTTCCCCGAGTAGAGGGCAGTAAAGTATCCATAAGGGGGCTTCAGGAGGGTTATTGACAACATAGTCTTCTGTTAGACAACAGAGGCTCCTCTCCTCTTTCACCCAATCAAAAACTAGAATTCACTAAGAACATCTTCCAACCATATATGATCAGTTCAAAAACTATCCCAAAGACAGCACCATTTTCCATCTAAGCAACCTTAAAGTAACAAAAATTTCTCAAAGGGGAGAGGGACACTCCCTCCCCAGGACAGCGATCACTCACCCCACACAAAAAATTCTCAAAGAGGGGGGGGGCATCCTATACATGATCAGTTCAAAAAATATCACAAAGACAACACCATTTTGCATCTGAGCACTTTTAAATTACCAAAAATTTCTCAAAGGGGAGAGGGACACTCTCTCCCCAGGACAGCGATCACTCACCCCATGCTTTGCCCCTATCAAAATACCCTGGAGCCGCCCCTGATACAGGGCAAGAGAGGTTGGAAAAGATAGAGGGGTGAGGGGACTGAAAGGGAGAGAGGGAATTAAAAAGAGGAGAATAGCGGAGCGTGGGGTCAGAAAAGGTGGAATAGGGGCTGATAGAGCCACGGGACCGCAGGCCAGTAACTACACAAGGTGTCACGGTCGAAAGGGAGTAATAGCCTCTAGGGGGCAATCGTTGGTTCCGTAGACAGTAGATGTTAACATGTAACGCAATAGCAAGGTTTGCTATCAACTTTTATGCTATATTGGGCAAAGATATTTTTCTAGGGCTGCAGCCTCTAGGCCACCCCTCGACTGCAGGCATGAGGGAACTCCGTCATCCAAATAAATTCTCCCTATGGTAAATTTCCGCCCAGACAACTTCGCAACAGGCAGTTACATCTCCCGACAACTAATTCGAACAATAATATTTTTCCCGAACGTTTACTCCCGAAGGAGTTCTGCTGCCCAAATGAGCTACGTCCCAAGGGACAACTTCAACTGAACATGACCAACCCTTGGCCTTCAGACCTCTACATCATGGGTCTGTCATGCGTGGTCCCGTTCTAGACTGGCTGAAAAGAACAGATACTACACATGATCTTAGCCAAAAGGCTGAGATGCGAGGAGCGATGTGATCACCTGAGAGCTGTGCCTCTGTGATCACATACCGACAACTAACTCGAACAATAATTGCCTGATGGTGGACTTGACAAAGTCTAAATGTCTGAGGAAATTGTCTGGGGAGCAATTGTCATGATTGATAATTGTCTTTGATGGGAATTGTCCGGGTGGGTATTTTCCAAAGAATTTTAGGTCAAGATCCATGAAAGGGAAACGACCGAATGGGTCGTCTGACCAATGATGAAGACTTTAGGAAAGTGTTAGCTCTATTTTCAAATCTCGTCATCCTAGACAGTTCCAATTCTCGCAAGTATGCAACTTGTAGCTCCTCCCATAATTGCGTAAGAATCCTCCTTGTGCAGATAAAAACACACTGAGTTGCGGAACAAGGGTTGTTTGCAGAGAGAGAGAGAGAGAGAGAGAGGGGGGGGGCAAGTTACTCGACGTTCGCCCCAGAGCCCGGGCCCGGACTACCTGCTTGTTCGATTCAGTTGCACCGCAAGGAGTTGGTGATTGGGTGGCATCACAGATGACGTCGAAATCATGCAACCTCGGTCAGTCAGTCCCCAAGTCTGCGAAAATTGTCCCTTTTTAGCCCATACGTTCCTGCGATTTTATAGTCGTGGGGGGGGGGGGGGGTTAAGGGCAGTAAAATGAGAACGAATGCAATAAAGTGCATAACTGGTTGATTATTGGAGTGCAAACTCAAGAAAAATCAAGATTAAGATTAAGATTATGATTAAGATACTCACTTTGTTGTAAGATTTCGCTGATGAAGGTTCCAGGGGAACATAAAATTTCGAAGTAAAATTAAGTTAATGATTGTATAGATTTTATTTAATACGAAATCGATTGGGGAACGCGCCCCCATGCCCCCGTGCCGGCTCCACTGGTTCGATCATCCCGTGTGGGAACTCAGCAAGATTCTTATTTAAGGCCCAGCTAGCGGTGCCATTGTCTTGCGACAAAAGACCATTTTTGCATCTATGATTAACTATAGGAGCAAGAATTATACAGCTCAAACCTAGTTCTAGCTTCCAACTGTCCAGCTAAACTAGAATCTACGACAACATGCTTGGATTTTAAAGACTGGAATACTTGCTACTTGCTACAAGTACATAAGCTTTCTTTTCCTCCTCTGTCCATTTTTTCTCATTCTTTGTCTACCAGTCTTTTTCTCATTTTTCTTGTCTACCTTCATTTCACGCCCATGGCCCGTGTAGGGAGGCTGCCCCTCCCTGCCCCCACTTTGTTCCACCACTGTACAAACCTATTTTATTGCTTTAAGGCCATGTCCTGATGAGCATACAAGTCTATAATGTGTAATTCAAGCACTCTCTCTGCATTGTGTGGAATGAGAGCTACTCTACATCTTTTGAATTTTCAAAATTTTCCGTCAATCAAAGAGCAGTCACCAATTGAGAATTTTGATACCCTACACTAAAATATACTTTGGGGTGACGAGTGTATGGCTTTACACCACTGTCCATGAGACATTTTTCACGAAATTGCGCAAGCACAGGAGGGGTTCAGTTCCAAACCAGCATGAATGATGGGAAATAAAAAAGGAGACATTGCAGGAGAATGTTTAGGAGGGAAGCTTTATGTACTAGAGGGCAAATATTGCAATGCAAACTTGAGTAACATACCTACAGGGCCGTAGCTTGGGCGAATTAAATCTCTAGGGGGCGGGGGGGGGGTTCATGACAAGTACTGTCTAAGCGGAGCACCAAGTATGCCTACAGGTAGCTAACACCCAGGTGGATTCTTCCTTTTTCACATGTACTGGGTAGCATCGCGAATGGGGGGGGGGGGTTGGTGAGGAGTACATGTAAGGCCTGCCTTAGGTACAAAATTATACTATCGATGGCAAAGCTTTACACTTATCATATCTTTACAAATTGTCTTTATTTAGTGATATTCTTCATATTTCGTGGCTACGCGGAATGCATAGAGGGAACGACGTCCTCAGTATACACTCTGGTATATTGTTGTCTATGTGCATGAAGTGGATTGGATGCAAACTGGTGCTATCTTTCTAAAGGTTCCTTAAGCGTTGGATTTGATTATATGTTTAGGACTCCTGATTATTAAGTGATTTTTTCTTCCCTGTTAGGGTGTAATTGGAGGGGATATTTCCTAAGGAGAGGAATTACACCTCTACTCTCTGAGAAGTTTATCTACCGTAACTTTTACTAGATCCAAAATGGTATTTGGAGAAGCTTTGGTCTCATAAAATCATCTAAACTTATAATTATTTACTGTATTTTTCAGCTTTGAGATGCGTGGCACCCCTATAAGGCTGGTATAAGGCGCGGGTTTCCCCTAGCCCTCTTAGTACGACCAGGGCCGTCGCGACCGGGGGTGTCTCACCCCCCCCCCCCAAAGCTCGTCAGAGCGACGATAGTCGGAAAATCTGAAATGCCAGTTGGAATTTCTGATTTCTCAGTCTAGCATATTTTCCATCTCAGCCTCTGTCAACTTTGTATGAATTTTCCAACTAGATCAAGTGAGAATAATACCAAATATTATTTTCTTCAGGTATAAAATCGAATTAAAACCGTCCTTTGACATCTTATGTAATGAAAAATTTCGGCGCGCTTCGCGCGCATGCGTAACGGTTTGCGCTTCATCTCATTACCAATATTAAGGTAACTATACATGAAACTATTCTGATCACAACACTTTCCGAAAAACAAAGATACATCTCCAAACATTTGTAGGAGCCTAGCATCAATATGGGATCTTTCAATCTAATTTGTAGCATATAGGTTGAAAGTATACCTCTTTGCCGTTATACATTTTCCAAAAAAAAGAAAAAAAAAAATACCGAGCGCTTCGCGCTCAGCCATTATCGGTATAGATGGTGATTGTTAATACACTTACGACCAAAAAAGCATTCTGAAATGGGCTATTTAGTCCTTCATTCATTTTGCTATACCTATCAGGGAGGTTTAATATCGCCTTCCAGCACCTATTCTCTACCTCCTGCCCATTCCCCATTGCTGGAAGCCATTCGTCTGGATTTTCGTTCAAAATTAGTAAAAATGCTATAGATGTAAAGTGCTTGGCGTCCTACTCTATATTATCATTTGGATGCCAGGTAATAAGCATTGTCTTTACCCCCATTTTATGTAATTCATTCAGAACTTCCAGGTATCTGCCAGCCTTAGATGCTCTTTTATAATGCACAATGAAGGAGAGGAAAATTTTCGTAATTGTCCAAGAATGTTTTTGTTGACTCCATGCACGTATTTTTGCGAAAAAATTTGTCCAAATAGAAGACAGAAAAAAAACCAAAAAAGAAAGGAGGAGGGGGCTCTTCAGGAGGTTTGTTGACAACGTATTTTTCTCTAGGACAACTTACTCTCTTCTTTCAAGTAATCAAACATTAGAATTCACTAAATTATGGGCAATTCCCAGCCACTATGAGAAGCTCAAAAAATGCACCAAGGACAGCTCCATTCTGCATCTAAGCAACTTTTAATTAACAAAAATTTCTCAAAGGGGAGGGGTACACCCCCTCCTCTTGGACCCCTCCCCCTAGGACGGCACCTTTCGTGACAAGGGAAGGATCCCTGCTTCTTCTGCTGAATTCACCAAATTATAGACATTTTTCAGCGATATATGAGCAGCACAAAAAATGTCCCAAAGATAGCACCATTTTGCATTTAAGGAACCTTAAATAAACAAAAATTTCTCAAAGGGGAAGGGGACACCCCTCCCCTTAGACCCTTCCCCCAGGACGGCACATGGAGTACGGAAAACAAGCCAGTGAGTCACAACTGGAAAAAAGGCCGTGGCCGGCCCGACTTAAACCAATTGGTTACAAACTGAGCCGTAAAACCTCATCTAACTAACTAACCCAGGACGGCACCTAATTTATGTAGTGACAAAGGAAGGATCCCCACTGATGTATATAAAAACGCAGGCGCGCGTGAAGAAGTGCACTTTACACGCTGTCACACAGTTGGAAAAAAATTAAGCCAGTCAGAATGTAGGACCTTCACAACCCCCTAAACATACGATCCTAGCAACGGCCCTGAGTACTACACTGGGGGAGCAACCATCAGTTGATGCATTGCCATTGCGCAGGCCTTGCAAGAAAATGGGGGAAATGACACGTTGAAGAGTGACCTTAAAACTTGCATCTAAGTATTTACTTTTTAAATTTCAGGCTTTAGAAACAAAATTTAAAGTTCAAGAAGGAAAGTTAGATTTTATTTAAAGGGGAAATGCAGTCACACCAATTTGAATTAGAGTATCCGGGCATCCGATTTCATGAATGGTTCTTGAGAATCACGTTACAATATATTTCGCACTGCATGAGTTGAAAAATTTACGTATAGACTAACACCTTGGTTTACCTTGAATATGCAATATTTATTTTCCAACATATGAAAGATGCATGAAGTGAAATAAGAGGATATTTGTGAGATTCACTAGCTGTTGTTCAAATAAGTTTGAGGCGACTGCTTATACCCTTTAATTACTAAGTTACTCTATAAAGCTCATTCGTGACTTAGGCTAATAATTAAAGGTAGTCATTTGCTATTTTATCTTTAGCCAGTGTATATATGGTGGTGTATTCAAGCGGTGTTTCTTGAAGGAGGAAGATTTTTAATTCGCCAGGCAGAGAAACCCACATTAAATCGCGTCCATTGGGGGTCCGGGGATCTCCCCGGTAAAATCTGAGCAAAAAAAAAAAAAAAAAAAGGAAAAAAAAGAAAAGAAAAAAGAACCCAAAGCGATTTTCAGGTTTTTTAGCCTTGAAATCATATAATTTGGACAGAGAAATGTTCAGCATTTCTGTGCATTTTCTAAAGTAGGCCATCTTTCATTTGCAGTTTGGAAATCTCGGGGGGGGGGGCACTAGCCCCCTGCCCCCACAGGCTACGGGCTTGACCTATCATACTTAAATGTCATAAAAGGTGTCATTTTTTTATCATTTTTTGCTCCCATTGTTGGTGGACAATCGTCTCGTTATAATTTCCCGTATAGGGCGGCTTGAACCATTCCAAAGTTGTTCTGAAGGAAAACGTACATTCTCTGTATGCCGGTCCCGATGTCTTAGAAAGTTGCTGCCTCGTTTAAGGTTATGCAATAGATTTGGCAATTGATGTGAGGCCGCGAACACAGTGCACCGGAGGTGAACCAACCGTATGTAGATCAAGGTTCATCTTGGAGGGCTAGAGGACTGTTTTGGCCCATGGCACCTAAAAGGAGCGAAAACCAGGAAGTCTCTCTCAAGGATAGTGCCAGATGGGGGTAGCTTATATATAAATGTTCCTCTAGAGGTCTCCCCCTCGAATCCCCTTCAATAAAGTTTTCCAGTTACGTTGGGAGCCTCAAGTGGCATCATGAGTCCTCGATGGGACGCCTCAACGCTTGACTTTTCTCTGTAGCAGGAAAGTTTTTAAAACATTACCCCCTCTGACTCCCCCTATTTTCAATGTTTGTTGCAAGAAAAAACGCATATTTCCATATTTTCTTCACTGGAAGGCTCCCAACGGTGAGACAAGCTAATGTAGGAATTTTTGGACGAATATATAGGATGTCGTCTCCTGAAATATAGGAATAAATAGGAAAAATATACTGTTTTATAGGATATTTAGGTGAAGCGTGGGGAAAGCAGTATCACCATCTGACGTTACCTGGTCAGTGAACTGTCGTAATTCTTTAGGGAAAACCCCAATCATTAAATTTGAACATGAACGAAGAGCTTTACAATCCACTCTTATGGTGGGGTGTTGTTCTCAAAATGACCTTTAGGCGTTTTTTCACAAAACCATCTATACTTCCTGAAAATAACCCCTAGGCCTTTATGAAACATTTTGACTAAAGTAGGCTAACACCGAAATATATAGGAAATATAGGTTTCCCTTTTTATAGGAAAATATATGCTTATTTTCAAAATATAGAATGTATAGCAAATGTAGGTTTAAGTGGGAGCCCTGCATTAACCCCATACCTCCAGGTTCCATACCCCCACTAAAACAATTTTTCCTTTGCTGCACTTCAGGCAACCCGTAACCTCTTTCCAAGTTTCGGCTTGCTGACCTCGTTGGGTAGCTACCTTAGTCCCCTCGTCAGGCAAATACTTTCACCAATCCCGGCCTTTCCAACCTAAGGAAACATGAGCACAAACATATTCGTAAATCCTGGATGGTCCCATTAACACACTTCAACAAATGATTTTCAGAAATGTCTATGACTAACTCCTTATATTAACAGTGGTGGATCCAAGGGGTGGGGGTACAACAGGCCTGTGCCCCCCTATTGGCTGTCATGTGTGAAAAAAATAAAGCAGAAAAAAAGAAAATGTTTCAAAATGTGTCTATAGCACTATTTTGCATCTCTGCCCTTTTCCAAAAGCAACAAATTTTCCAAAAGGGTCTCTCTCCCCCAAGGCAATGATCAATCGAACCTTGCATCCCCCCCCCCCCATTGAAAATTCCTGGATATGCCCCTGAATTAAGCTACACATTTTGCTGAAAGTTGAAATGTATGTTAAATTGTGCATTCCAAGAACATTTTAGACCATGAATAAATATGGTATTTGATATGTTACTTGGTCTTCATATTAAAAAGGCAAAGAAAGGTATTTGACAAAATAGATGAAAGAGACAACACCGTACAATCTGAAATCTCTTAGACAAATCCTTCATTTCTAAACACAATACACAGTACCACAATATGTTCCAATATGGACATCTTACAGAATCAGTATTTTGTCAATGATAACATTATCACCTTGGTTCTTATGGGATAATGATTGATCTTTGTGATACCCTATGATGGTGACTGGGCCCATCTGGGCTGTCTACTTGGGGTACCATACCCATGGCATGACATTCTTCATAATGACTGGACCATAAGCCCTGCACAATCTTACAACATTTTGGGAGAAAAAGTTGGTGATTTTACAGTAGAAGCAATGACTTCTAAGGCTCTACAACACCAATATATCTATTAGCTATTTAAATGAAAGCAAGAACAGTTGACTAAAGAAGTAAGTATTACAATGCTTGACAAAGTGTAGCATCTTTAAATGATCCTCTGATTCATCAATTGATAATACCACTCCATGAAACTGCATACCATGACTGGAGAACTCCCCCCACTGGGAAATTTTCATCTAGACAATCTCACCCTGGACAACACCCTCCAGATCAATTCTCCATCCAGGCAATTCCCACATTTTCATTCAAAAATTTTTAGGTAGCAATTGGGGAAAAAGGAAATTGTACAGGGAAATTGTGCGGGCAGAAATTATAGATGGGAATGTGTGGGATTGGTTTATATATATTCATTAATCACTTGCTGATCTTAACTTTCATTAATAATGGTATACCATCTATAGCATCAAGTTATTATTGCAAGCCTGATAAAGTAAAGTATTTCATTTTGAAAAGCACAACTAGATTTCCCACCAAAGCAGCTATGAATCAATGTTCTTCAAAAATGATGCTCTTTGCACAACTCCATGTTTTTTGCCAAGAGCGGGGACTTGTTCTCAATATTGGCAGGACATGACCCCATTTTCAAATAATTTACTATGTGAAAAATCAAACTCAATGGGCGATTTCTCACATATTGGGGGGACATGTCCCCCTGTCCCCCCAGATCACCGCCCATGTTTCTGGACAAGGGTCCAACTGTCAAAATACTCTACAAAACATCCTCTGCCCATGAGATACAAAATCCTCCATGGCAATCAGAAACATGCTGGTGTCACATGAAGAACTTTTGCACATGAATCTCCTAGATGGATAGTCTGCTCACAGATCAGACTGGTAGTGAGTGCGTACTCATACTCACGGTTTGCAAAATTGCCTGTACTAGTACTCACAAAAATGAATTTGTACTCATACTCATACCCACAGATTATGAAAGTTATGCATTGGGGCTAATGCAAAATTCTGTACTCCTACTCATGAAAAAGGCATGTACTTGTACTCACAACCTGAACCAGAGACACTGCACTTGTACTCGTACTCAAGACAATGTACTCACATTACAAGTTTGCCATAGATGATATTAGTAGTACTGTAGCAGAGGTGACAAAGGTACTGGCAATCCATTGGCTGCTGATCCATTCAAATCTATATCCAAAGACTGGTTTTCATGCATGTGGAACAATATTACACTGTCCCTATGTGCCATTTAACTAGACCTCCTACATAACAGCTACAAGCTGAAATGGAAGCTACTCCAGTAGTTTTAATTCACATCCTCTTAAAGCCATCTCCTTCATTCAAGCATTCATTAAGTGCCTCCCTTTCCAGGACAAATATTACTCAGACTCTCATGGAGTAGTGTAATATATCTTTCACATCCTGCTACCTTTCATTTCTTCCCGCTTCTAAAACAGTTTGAGTCCCTGATCTGCTGCTAGAGAGAAATCCATTGAAAAACTCCTTGGATGTCATGTTTTTTCTTCTACCAAAACCGACTCCTCTAAAGCCAATCCAGCCATCCTGGTGGAAAACAATAAGAGGACAAAATGAGAAAATGTTTTCATTTCACACGTGTGATGTACACCAGCATTTTCATTTTACGCCAAAATGGTCACCTTTTTTTATACCTTACGGGCAGTTGTTTACTTCCAAATAACTTCTGCCGTCATAAAAGAAAACCACCAGGTAACAGAATTTATGATCACTGTTTTGTGATTTTCCACAAAGTACCATATAGCAAATTTATGCTTATAGTTTCAAAACTTGTGATAAAAAATCATGGACTGGTGTCAAAATAAAAAATTCTACTACCAAATTTACATCTATTTTATTTTCAAAATGCAAATGTTGATGTACACCTTATCATTTTTGAAATTACCACACAGTTGCCATATTTATACTGTTCAATTACACTACATCTTTGAGTGTATCATAATCCTATTTTTGTTATTTTTTGTCACTGGTCTAGTTCACACTTCTCTGTTTTTCTGGTGTACAACAAATGTATTTTCAGTGTTTCTGGTATGTAAGACAAAGTTGTTTATTATCTATTGCATTCACTTGTGAAATAAACTTAATTGAATTGTTTTGAAAATGTTCTCTGAATGAAACACTGGTTTTACCTGACATCGCACTTGAAGAGTTTCTGACTGCTTGTGATATACCATTGATCCAGGAGTGTCTAGCACTGAGACATCTGCTAATTAAAAAAAAAAAAATGATATGTACGCAAATATGATCTAGGATACCTGAGAAGATAAAGTAATTATTTAATGTGAAAAGCAGTACATGCATCTAGCAGAGAATGTATGATGATCAATTTGAGAGGGACTTCTCTTGTACATTAACACTTTTCTCTGTTTTATCTCCTCCATATCTTTTTCTCACCTATGTTCCTGCTGTAAATACTGACTTTTTCTGTTATTTAGTTTTCTTTTATATGAATGTCTGTATTCTACAACCAAACATATGCGAAATAAATCTGAATCTGTATCTAAAACTACTAGTGTTAATTTTGCTGCATTTCATCAATCAAAACATTTACTGCTTATGAAATGAAAGCTGTTGCATACTGTAGCTCCCATGGCAGAAGTGTCAGTTGGTGTAAAGTTCTGTGAGACACGTTTTCATTGATTCCTTTTGTTTCTAGCATTCATACTTCATTTACACGATCACTTTTACAGTTATTGTGATAAGCTGTTTGTACCTGGTCAAGAGTACAAATTACATCACAAATTAGATCTGGCTTCATGCCACCTTTTGACCGAAGTCATTAAAGTCATAATTGCAGCAGAATGCATGGCCATACAAGACTGTTTTTCCCATTTCTCAGGGAGGGCGGTGATTTTTGCCGACTCTAGACCTCACCAAATGTAACTGTCCAAATTTCTGCCCGACTGAAGTAAAACATCTGCCTGATTTAATTAGGTTTCTGACATGGGGGGCACTTCCAGCCCCCTTGGCCCATACAGCCATGCTAGAATAAATGGTGTTTGTACTTAAAAATATGCCCTTGTGCCATAATCATTCATACTTGACTGTTTACACCAATCAAGACTATGTATGCATATGTCCATTGGTATGTTGTGTGATTTTAGGTTTGAAGTATAATTTTATATCAATTTGATTTTGGGTATCAGCTTTCAACCAGTCAAGCAATAAGCCATCTCATACAAATATTTTTGGGCGATCATATAATCTCCCCTTTATCATCAGATTCTGTGTTACTCACATGAATAATACAATAAAACATTGCTCAACTTTCACCAAATGAGCTTTCTCACTTTTCAACATCATTCACAAACAGCACCAGCATAAGTGATATCACATATTTGCCATCACACACTGCACTTCTGAATACAACACTTCTCCAAAAATAAGCAACTTCCATGTACAACATGTTAAGAGTGTGGTTTGCCTACTCAGTAGAGAGAATTTTTCCACATTTTCTTACACATTTGACATAACAATACTTCTACAATGGAGAAGAAAAAGAGTATAAATAGCGATCACAAAAAAAAAAAAATCTTTAATATCACATTTCTAGACGATCTCAATAAAAGCCACAAACTTTACTTAAGCCTGCTGCAAAGGTTGAAGGATACAGGTGTTCAGTGCTTACAAGATAAAATACACTCACGTTGTATGATTGGGTAATTCAGGTTTTCAACAAGTGGTACCATGTCAAACAGACGAAACTCTTCTCCTTTCCATGTAGCTCTGAGAGGAAACTAGAAGAAACATTTCGCTTAATGAGACTCTAGCTCAAAAGATAAGAACTTAAAAGATTTTAAACCCAAACTTAACCAGAAAGACCAAAGGCTAAGTGATTCCTTGCCATAGAAAGTGTTGGGATTTTCTTGGAGAATTTTGCTTTTCAACCTCTAAAGACCCCAGGTGACCTTTGACCTTCCCAAAACAAAAAAGGTTCTTCCTCCAACTATAAAGCATCCATGTACCACAAATGAAATCTATCCAGGCTTTCTACATTGAGAAATCGTGTTAAGAAGGTTCTCACA
>WURT03654193.1:0-18772 GCA_009936505.3 Holothuria glaberrima
AATATATATAAATATATATATTTATATATATATATATAAATATATTCTTTTATTTGTTTTTCCACATTATCAACATAATAAATCCTGAAGTACGAAACAAAAGAATACGTTGATAGAAGTGAACTTAAAACTCTTGAGGGTGTAACAAAGAAGATCACTCCCTTAAAAAAGAAAGTTTAATTAAAAAAACCAAATATCCAGTACCTTGTGATACCATTCCCATTTACTTCATCCCTTTCCATTCCTTCCCTACCCCTACCCCTACCACATTAAAGAACAGTTGCCTTGGCAGGTCCAATACAATACCTATTTTCGACCTTATACCTGGTAATTTGATGTCTAACGTTTGCATAATTTGTTACACCCACTTTCCCACGTCGAATTTATTCTGTATTTTTGTGGCTTCCTGCGTATTTTAAAATAATCTAAGTTGTCTTCCACATTCACCATTCATGACCGGGTTTAAAGTCATCACGCTCTATCGGTGTTGAATTGCATGATGTACATGATCAAGCATAAGCAAGCATTGAATTAAAAGAATAGTCCAGACTCAAATTTATGTTTGATATGTTAAAGAGGAACATTTTCTGAGCATTCTGTGAAATTTTCATTCATTTCCCATGTTCGGTTCTTGAGATATTAGCAATTGAAGTTGACACATTTTCTACCAAAAGTGAACTTGAAGCAACCAGGTGTGATGTCATGGCTTCACATTGAAGGGCAATGTTTTGTTTTTCTTTAAAATTTACTATCAATTTTATACAACAAAAATCTCAAATATTCATACCATAAATGCATCCTCAGCAGTGGAATTTTTAAACCTTTATATGCCTTATGGGCAAGATAGCAACCCTAACCAATCCAAGGTCAAAACAATGGATTAAAAATAAAGAAATACAAAACATTGGTCCTCAATGTGAATCCATGACATCACACCTGTTTGCTACAAGTTGACTTCTGGTAAAAAATATGGTAACTTCAGTTGCTAATATCTTGGGAACTGAAAATGGGAATTGAATGAAAATTTCACCAGAATGCTTAGAATCAGTTTCTCTGTATTATATCAAAAATAAAATTGGGTTTGGACTATTCTTCTAACAGTGTTGAGGTGAACAAAATTTGGTAGTTATAACGGGGAGTTGTCAGGGAAGGAGATCTAACGCTCAAATTCCGTCAGACAATATGTGCTTGAAAATGATGAAATCCCTTTTCAGGTAACAACATTTGATTGACACGTCCCTTTATTCTCATTGTTTAGCCTTTTCTAGCCTACACTTTCAAATGATTGTCTGCTCGTTTCAAACCCAGGTAATCCGGAAACAAAGGTCATTGTTAATATGTTACTTTGAAGTACAGCCTCTTTGCCGACAAAGGCTTAGCTTCAATTAAGGTTTTAAGTTAAACGACTGTCCGTAAACCCTAACTAATATAAGTTCTTTGTTCAAGTCTACCAAAAACATGACAATTTTCACAACTTTCCGCAATAGTAGGAAGCATTGTCAACATAGGGGTTTTTAAGAATTTCTTCACATAAACGTAGGAAGCTGTTTGAAAGTGGGGGCGGAGGTGTATGTTAGTGACCAATGTCTTGGGGAGGGATCTTAGAGTAGGGGTTGCCCCCTCCCCCTTTGGAAAATTTTTGACTATTTACAGTGCCCTAGATGCAAAATGGTGCAAGTTTTGACAAACTTTGAAGTAATTTCATCGTATTCAATGCCATATTTTGGCAGCGTGTCATCAAAAGTGGGGGGCGAAACAAGGCCTTCTCCTCCCACCATCGAGAGTGGAGGGGTGGTCACCCCTCTTCCCCCCTTTTCCTACACCTATGCCTCAGGGGAAGTTATTTAAAACGACGTTAACTGCGACGACAAACGACGAAAGCTTAAAATTTACAGTTTTATCCTTGACGACTGGCAATGTAGTGTCAATTGGTGAAATCCTCATGGTGAGTGCTTGAGATGTAGCAGACGACACAAAACATTGTCTTGAGTTCCAAATCTCTTTCATTTCTTAGAGATGTTTCAAGAGCAAGACAATAGACAGCTCAGTGTTGGCAACAACCTAGTCTCAAATGACATATAAGTGTTGGATCTCCTTCCCTAACAACTCCCTGGTTATACAGTGCACAGATCAAGTTGACGTAAAAACACGGATTCAGGATAAAATCTGACCTGCATTTAATGGAATCCACATTTAAACAAGCCTGCCCGCGATCAATTCCGAATATTCATCGTATCGGGATTTTGTTAATCATTTTCAGAAAAAGAACTTCAAAGATTTTAAACTGGAGCTGGGATGATATTCTTAGCAACGAAATATGTTACCATAGATTTAACTTCTACTTGCCAAATCATGCCCAATATTGATGAAAATTTGTTTCCGAAATATTTTGCTATACAATACCAGGACTAAATTTAATTTGATTTCTTGTTTTTAAATATTATACCTTTCTCGCGTTTTCCAATGCTCTCTCTTTTCAAAAATATCATGATAAATGTTCCTCTTCTTCAAGATTACCAATTGATGCTCCGGTAATACAAGGGTTGTCATTTTTGTCATTTGAACTGGTAACTATTCCATAGGAGTAGGAAGCTGGGAGTTAAGATGCATTCTCCCAGCATGCCCAGGCAAAGATGTGGCGGGGCTGAAACATACTTCCGCCCAACTTTTTAAAGGCAGAAACCCATAATCTGATCGCTTTGTAAATTTAATTGTCACACAATTTCAGTTTTGATTTCCCTTAAAATATTTACAATATATAATATCATCAAATGCATCTTTAGACCCTCCTTGCTCAAAACTCTCCCCGGTGTGACATAAAGCCTCCTCCTAGGCGGTGCGAAAAACCGCCCAGCCCCCCCCCCTCCCCTTAGCTTTCTTTTTTTACTGGGCATCATCCATTATATCTTCGTTCGTGAATCTCAATAAAAAGAAATATACATTATGTGAAACCCGTCGCTCTATGTGCCGAATCCCAGCTTCCTGATTTTAACTTTGTTTCACAAGGGAATTCACCATTTATTTTCGTTCTAATGATTTATTCTATGTTTACCGAGATCAGTTCATGAAAAATTAGAACTGGGTCCACCACGTATTTTATAAGCAATCCTTAGTTGTGTCTACTAGTGAAAAAAGAGAAATGTGTTTACAAAGAATTATCATGGTCCAAATAGCTAGTAGCAATTGGCATTTCCAACTAATTCAACTTACCAATAAAAGTTGGAAATAACTTTTCTTACCATAAAAATGAGGAAATTTATACATATTTAATATTTCAAGATTTGGTGAGTTTTGCATCATTTGAAAGTTGAATCTTTGGAAGTTAGAGATATTGATGTGCTTCAAAGTATGAGATTCCTATCTACATGAACATTAAGTTATTTCTTCAATTCTTTTGAAGTTATCTGCCAACTTTATATTAAAATGCCCATCATTTTTAACTGAACTATCACGATTTAAAATGTGGCATGTTTTGAATTACAAGAGCAATGTTTCCCAGTTTTCCCAGACGTTTTTTTTTTCTGACCTGGATAATTTATACCGTCATCGAACGGTCCCTGAATCGGTACATAAACAAGAAAGGGTTAGATCTTACAAAACAGACTAGGTTATTGAAGATGGATCTAAATATCCTCTCCCGACCTTTCCCAAAGGCAGTTCGGAAACTAGTACGAATATTATTATAAAAAACATTATACTTTAACATAAAGAGAACTCACGATGTCATTACACTGAAGTGAGATTTACGTAATGTTTTAAACTCACGTTAAGCAGAACCAACTCATGAAATCTTCTACAGACGTTATCATGTTCTGTTTCTTGGAGCTAAATAATCCTACTGTTCGTTTGAATCGTTCGAAGCAGATATCCCGGAGTTAAAACATGAGAATGTGTTGGTCATAACACGAATTACTTATTTATCTGAATACTGAATACTAAAATTAACCAAGAATGCTGGACACACCCTTTAGTGGAAATTAACCAAGGTTGAATTTTTATTTTATCCTTTCTTTCTATCATGACTGCAATAATGTAAGAGGCGAGGCCAAGTTATCACGTTCCAATAGGATTTCTTCTGTAGAGGTGTTACGACTTTCTGCCGCCAGGCAACAGCTTTTTAAGTGAACAGAATTTTCACGCATTAATATGATAACAGCTGCAAGATATAATAATGGAACATAGTGTTGCTAGTACATATATCAGGCTGCAATTTGCTTTCATAACAGTCCTTTTTTAAGCGATTAAAGATCATCATTGAAAAATGTGGTACAACGATGGTGTTAATAATTTCAGAACGACATAGTTGGTGGGTTTGCCTCTTTGGAGATGAAGTTTTCATATGTATAGCGTTATCCATAAATAGCATACTAGACTCATACCCCCCCCCTCCCCCATTTCCAGACATACATGTAAAGGGAATAGATACAATTTTCACAAGAATGCCCTTTAAGCAATGTCAAAATGTTATCCTGTTCATTCTCAATTACAAAAAATGGGCTGGATAAATTGCTTCTTTTTTTCGGCACCGTGGTTGATAGACCATACTGCGGATATTTTGTGCTGTAAGATAATTATGGAAATCGAATAGAAGACGTTGGATTTGAATTTATAGAGCTTGTTTATCCCACTTTGGCTATGAAACAAGTAATTTCATCCCCATCTGCGTGGTGTGAAAGCTAGATATGCTTCTGTCTCTTTCCAGTGAAATGGAGGGACGACGAAATGACAAATAAAAAAGAAGGATCGAACTTGGGTTATGACGGAAAAGCATAAGGGAAGATATAAAGGGTAATATATTTTTTAATTCATGAGCATTCCCATGACCATCTTGTATTTCACCATTTAGTGATAGTGAAAGTTTATTAAGAAGTAGTAGCAATTGACTTAAACCAAGTACCTGATTTCAAGTACGTAACAATTAATGATGACTAACACTCTTTGGATTTCGTTAAACTAAACAACCATTTTTCTTCCATGTTTTCAGAATGTGAATGCATGAGGGTCGTTAAAACTTTACTTAACTTCGAAATCCTGACGGAGCTCTTATCCGTATTATCTGCAAAGTCA
Source organism: Holothuria glaberrima (assembly GCA_009936505.3). Classification (NCBI taxonomy): domain Eukaryota; kingdom Metazoa; phylum Echinodermata; class Holothuroidea; order Aspidochirotida; family Holothuriidae; genus Holothuria; species Holothuria glaberrima. The sequence goes on from WURT03654193.1 coordinate 5,068, forward strand.
ACACAACAGACTGAGACCATAAAGCGAACAAAGCATTGTTTATCAATGTGAGAAAGTGTTATAACCCATGTTTGCCTCAAGCCCACTTTGGATCACAAAATAATGCAGCTACTTCATTTGTCCATATCTTGAAATGTACATGTCCGAACTGAATGCAATTTTTATCATATTTGCTGAAATTTAGTTCCGCTTTCCTATATGAAAATTAACGTTTGCTTTAGCCCTTCCTTAAGCCACTAAAAAAAAATTTGGAAAAGGCTTTCTTTCAATTTAAATGTTTGATCTATTGCAAAGCACTTGCAAGATTTCATTTTCAACAAGAGCCTCGAGGTTATTATGCCTGTGATTTTTTGCTCAATCCGAGTTATCGAACAAAAATGTTCCTAGGATGAATAGGTACATCATACTATACTGTGTTACATTTTTCAAGTTACATCTTATGAGGTCTATATATGAGTCGAAACGTTTAACTTTGTGATAATTGGATATATATATATATATATATATATAATATTCAATGTCATTTTCTTTGTCACACACTTCTTCGGTGAGGGCACCCTGTCCTAAACATTGACTCAGGTTAAGAATCTTATTACAAGTGTCTCATACTATTTATGGTAATTGACCAATCAGTATTGTTTATTATTACACTTAGGGACTTAATAAATGTAACAAAATTCTCAGAACAGACGGGACGCCGTTTCCACTAGCATACATTACCTGGTTTGCTATTCCAAACATTAAATTATGCCCGGTCGTTTTTATCATTTTAAAAAGAAGTGAGTAATTAACATGGCTTGCAAGATTCTTTTTGATTACTTGAAGAAGGCGGAAGGATATTCCATGCAATCAGGCTGGCGAAAGTATGTACGTGTGAGTGTGCACGTGCGTTTGGCGTATGACTTAAAAGTCATAGGATGTGTCCTTGACAGATCAAAAATCATATTTTGACCATTTTGATAATAGACGAATTCAGAATAACAGTTTCATAATGAAAAGGCTTGCCATGTGGGTGGTTACGTTGATAATGAAAGCGTTTGTCCAGAGGTATGTCACGCAGTATGTTCTACAGGGATGAATCTCGAGACAATATTCAAAACGGGTGCGCACAAAGCCCGCCGAATAAAACGTCGTTGTTTTGAGACATTTTAATGTCACGTATTGTTTTCTATATTTTTATAAGGAGTATTATTTGGTAACAAAGAAATTCTCCTACTTTCTCAGCTGCCTCTTTCTTTTAAGTTTCATTTTTGTCAATGGCCTGGAATATGTGCCCCCTCAAGTTTTTTCATTGTGAAAAATAAGGTTGTTTCGATTTTGAAGGTTATAGGTTTATAATACTTTCTAAAATCAATGAAAAGTTGTAATGGGTTACACAGATACGGACATGGCCATGGGAGTCAGCAATACAGATGCAGATAAGCAATTTTTATTGGAGGATGCAACTTCGTAAGGTTTGGCGGGGTTTAACCTTAGACACCGCAGGCGAGAAGCCGGAGTCTAGGGATTGCAAAGTCCTCTCTGAGAATTTGTCGAAAATTTGATGGCTTTTACGGCCATTCTGGTCCATTTCTAGAGAAAATTCTGCGTCCTCCAGTTTGAATTTGAGATGTTAATGAAACATTCTCTTAAGATGATTGCAAATTTAAATTGTAGCTAAAGTCTAGATTTACAAGAATATATATTTTAGAGGTTGGAAAAAAATCCTATTCATCCAACTTCCATCGTCATAGCTTATTCTACTGCAGAGATACAAAATGTTGAAAGCTATTCACTTAATTTGAAAAAGTTAATTGCGCAATAATCTGTGATGTCTTTCTTGTACAAGTTACCTTGTCTGCTTTTGTTTCCTTTTGTGTCACCTTGAAAAGTCTACTGTTTTCTTGAAGAGCATATTGTGTGGAGAGGGCTTATATAGCGGGCCGGTAGCCAGCTTAACATTTTAGGGGGCAAGTTTTGTGATTAGGGGGAAAATGTTGTGATTGGGGGGGGCATAAAATATTCCACCGCATTAATTATTATGCGGTTCCAATTTTCATCAGGGGGCAGAAATATATTGGGGGGCATTGCCCCGAAATCCCCCCTCCCCGTGGCTACGGGCCCGTTATATAGCCATGTCACCTCATAACAGAAAGACCGTGATCTTATTTCGGGACAAGGTGCAATGGTTTCAAAAAATAAAGAAAAGCAAAGAAAGTTTTTTGAGTAGTACAAGAATGACATCCACAAATTATTACGCAATCTACCATTCTAAATTGATTAAATAAGCTTCAACATTTTATATTTCATCTCAGAAATGTCCTGTGGAGATGGAAGTTGGACCATTTGAATTAATTTTATTTCTCAAGCCTTGTGACGTATATGTTTGATTTTTTTTTACTGTAGGTACACTTTAAGATAGAAACCGTCAGTTAATTCTATGAGGATGGTAGTTGGTTGGGGAAGTGAACAGCTGGAGGGATTGCGAAGCTTTTGGAAACAATTGTTTACTCAAGCTAAGTATAGCAAGTAATAACGAGGCAATCGCATCAAATTTTCCTACGGACATCTGTTTATATTGGGATATGTTGAGAATACCCTACACTTGGGTAGATTTCAGTATTTTAATTGCAAGGACCATGATACATGTAAAGTGGTATATAAGCACTGTCAGTGACCCTTATTTCAGAGCTGCAAGTCTCAAAAGTGTGGAGGGGAGAAGCTTTGAAAGAAGTTTTAATTAGAGTAACAAGCAAAATGCCCCTGGCCTTTCCACCTAGTTAGGCTTTTTAGCGGGTGCCCGAGAAGAGCAACGACGAAAATCTGCTCATGGTACATTGCAAGATTTGTTCAAAATTGTATTAAAAATTTGCACATAATTTCTCTGGTCTCGCTTCCTTTTGTTCGTTTTTTTTATAATTTGTATTATCTTTAAGGGACTTCAAAAAGTGGGGCAAGTGTCCCCCTTACCCCCTCTTACCCCCACCCCATGTCAATATGGTGTAAAGTGAATGCGTCAATGTACTTATTGTTATATATATAGTCATAATTATTTACATAAACTATCCTCAAAATGGTAAGCAGGATAGACTGTGATTTAAAAGTAACCAGGATATCAAGTTCATTTCACGTGTTTCTTAACTGTATATATCACCACCCTGGCGTAGAATATACATTTATCATACCTTTATGGGTTGCAAAGTAATTAATCAAAAAAGGTTACGGTATGTCTCAATTTTAGCCGAACGCACACTGACGACAAACTACGCGAAACGCTGAACCCGAACATTACCTTAAATTTAGACTTTTTGACTGTATAACAGATTACAGGTATAGACAACTTAGCCAAGCGGGGTAGGTGGCGACATTTTTGGATTCTATTTATACTTCTTTCTGTCTCAATCTATCAAAGAAATGTGTCGTAACAGAGATCAAAACTTCTCATGGGAGAAAAGGCATCAAATTGACGATGCAAAGTAGGACAGACAGACTGCTACACTCTATACTTTATTATTAAGCAGAGGTTTTGAAACCTCCCTCTTGACACGTTTCGGCATGCTTTCAGCTTATAGTTAGTTTACAGTGTGTTGGAAATCTCCATCTCACTAGGGAATCTTTTAGATAAAGCTCCTTTTATTTTCAAAGCCTGTGAACGATGGAAGTTAGGGTGGGCGAAGTACACATCTTCGGGTCCTCCTATATCAAGTAATATCAATGATTTACGCTGGTTTCTTAAAGCCCCTTGGCGTTAAGTGTATATGTTGATTGAAAAAATAATTGATATCGAATCACGAGTTTCCAATGCAATTTTCCCCCTTCCCCCTTTGGAAAATTTTTCTATTAGCCTACTTAATGCCCTCAGATTCGATGTGGTGCAACAACAGTATACAGATGGGAAGCTAATTTTCTTTTTTGGGTCCCACCTTTGGGTGGGGCTATGGCCCCCGTTGCCCTACCCCTGGATCCGCCAGTGTTCGAAGATCGTTTGTGACAAAATCTAGAGACTCAAATAGCTTTAAAATACAAAATTCTTACTTGTAACTCTTGCTGCCATTTTCGTAATCTGAATTGTGATTATTCCAGTAATTAGAATCTGCTTATGTAATATCAAATTGAGAAATGATATTAACAATGGTTTCAAACTCGTCCTCATGATAAAATTCAGTCTTAGTACGTTTAATTCATGCGTGGATCAAAAGTTTTAGGTCAGGCTTATTAAAGAAGAGTGGACATAAACCCCTTTACATTTTGCCAGACTTTGCTTTTGTTGTAAACGATTCGTCCACTGGAATTTTGGGGGTCATAGTCTTCACGACACCGTCTTACGGGAAAAGGAGACAATAACTTAAGTAGGAGGCGTTAATGATTTTCATACCATCCACCAGCATAGGACGGAGTAAAGGGACTAGGTGTAACAGCGCTGATATTTGTTATTATCGGGTAAATAAACGGGTATTCACATTTTTTAACATTATATTGCCGGTATATACTTGATCACCTTCCCCTTTCTTAGTGAAGACCTGTATCGTACCGTTACATTCGCTTATGTTTTAATGCAGTACTTTCGAATTCCTCTAAAACCAGTTTGCCCATTTTTTATTGAGTCAGTGTCCGTGGTTTGATGTTGAGAGGACATATTTTCTTTTAGTTTTTGAACGGGAACAACAAAGTAAACAAATCAAAGATCAGTCATTTTTTATTAGTATTAGAGATTGCTATGGTAATACCGTAACAACGTTGCGTTAAAAAAATGTTTGATACCAATCTGCAGGAAACTCGATTCAATATCTTGACAGATCAATTGCCCCTAACATTTAGCACCTTTTGTAGATCTTTTCCTTTTACGAAAGAAAAGGCTCACATGTGAGATCTGCAAATAAGCCGTTTAATTTAGGGCATGATTTAAGAGTTGTAACGAGTAACTCGATGAAGGACTTGAACGTCGTAACGCTTCCAGCACAACGGTTGTTTCTTATTCGGGAGCAAGGAAGAACGGAAAGTGAAATCAGAAAGAAAGTAGGAAAGAAAGCAGAGTGACCTTTGTTGTTCCTTTTGCTAGATACCGGAGGGTAAAGACCAAGAGTCATATCGGGGGGGGGCTGAGCTCCCGGGAATAGTTACTTCCTCTGATAGGACAACACGACTTAAGGTGAGTATCGTCTCAGAGGTATGATCTCAATTTCATAGGTAGGGTATGTTATGAGCGGATCTGTTCTAGCTGGCTGGAATAGCCAGAAACTACGCATGATCAAGCGGCTTATTTACTGCAGCGCTGGAGGGCCCTCCAACCGGCCTCTTTGCTACCATGGGCAGGCAATTGTCATGGCATGATGTTCCAACTGGGAGGAAAGCATGAACATCTGGACAAAAACCCCTGTACCTTCAGTGGTATTCGAACCTTCGTATTTTTAAAACAATTTGAGGCGCGACAAGCACCAGTCTGCTCTGATCTCTAAAAATCTAATTGTGCGGATCATTTGATGGCTTAGCATGCGTCTGGGCTGGATGAATCAACACACACACACAGCCTACATACGATAAAAGTAGGCATTTCACAATGGCTGATAAATTTTACCGTTATTGTATTACTAGTTGAATATTTTCTCAGAACCTGTGATCTCAGAAGCTCCTCAAATGAGTCTCACTTGGTAATGGTTAATTTGACTATAATCTTGACGTCATCCTATCATGTTATAAGTCTATCTGCTTTAACATACATATTCATTAAAAGCATAACAACCACACCCCTTCCCATTTGTCTTGCACGGTAACTCTCGTGAGCTTAGCTACACTTTAAAGGGGTTGTTTAGGTAAAGTATGATGTTCAACGCAACTATATAAGAATATAGACACAAGAAGTATGTTCTTTTTGGGAAGGGGTACCAGTGACATCCCCATGAGTCGGTGATGGGGTACAGAACAGTAGATTATGTTATAATCCCATCCTCCAACAAAGTCAGTGTATGTTGTGTATATGCGTACCTGCGTTGGGTTTCACCAGAGTTGGATCCTTCATTCGTGCCCTCGTGCAAGTGCCGTCCTGGGGAGGGATGTCCCGCTCCCCTAAGAGAAATTTTTGTTGTTCGTTTAAGGTGCCTTAAGATGCACATGCTGCTATATTTGGCAAATTTTCGAGCAAGTCATTTGCTGAAAGATTCCCATTATTCAGTAAATTCTAATATTTGGCGGGGCGTAAGGGAAGGATGTTTGGTCTAAGTGGAGGGGTGACAACTCCTCTCCTTGAAAAATTTTTGGTTATGTTAGGTGACTTAAATGCAGAGTGGTGTTACCTTTGGCAAATTCTTGAACTAATTTTATCCTCAGAAATTATCATTTCTTAGTGTTATCAGGCAGGTAGTAAGATATTTTGGCCGTGAAATGGTACCCGTTGAACAAAGAGTATAGACCATATTGTTGATAAGCACGGTGATAAGGTGTTACTGGGAGCGCGCAAAGCGAGAGAAAATTTTGCTCAGGATTTATGAAAACTTAAACTGTTGGTAGTATCAGAACGACTTTTGATAGAATAATAGATCCATCACTCAGTCGAAAACACATCTAACCTCACCCCTGCAGAAGTCTATAGTTTAAATGCCTTTTGTTAAGAATTTTTCAGAAATCGATTTTGCGGCACGTGCCCACATGCCCCCTTCCTAAGCCGTCGTCACTGAGGGGTGCTAAGCATGACAAAGATGATCCCGTTACTTGGCTTACCGAGAGTAGACTTGAGTAAGCTACTTTAAGGTGTGATATTTTGAAATTCTTTAACAAGATAATTGTTTCTTCCACCATTTTCACAGAAGACTTATTACCAAAACTATCCAGTTCAAATGAAGGTTGAACAAATTTCCTCTCGGCAAGATATAGCAGTTGATACTCTAGAGGCGTGATGTAAGCTGCTGCTATCCCTTTTTCTGTCCTGTATGAATAACAACCGGGTATTAAGGAAGGGTAGAGATAGGGTTCTTTTCCCGCATGCTATCTTTACATTTGTTGAATGTAAATTTTCACTCCAAGATATGTGACTTCACTACAGAAGGGAAATTTAAATCTGCCAGGTGAGTTACATTTTTAGTTCATTGTTGTTTCATTTTATTTATTCAATTGTCATTCCATGGCTGTTCTTTATAATGAACCAATGATTAATAAATGACAAGACAACATTCTTCTCCTTGTACAAGAAAACCCACAAGGAATTGTGTGCTACTTAGCATATACGATAGCTGTAATCTTCATTTCAAGTAGAAGGTGTACTTAAAGAAAAACTTTGTACAAGGATATCATGTAATGTAAACTGTACAAATTAAGTTCATGTTCTATGTGCAGCATGCCGTTCATAATTTGATTTCTGCTGAAGTAACGTGAACCATAATCACCATAGGTACTGTCAATGACCATGTGTCACCTAAACTCTTTGAAGGTAATAGCTACTTTATGCAATAGCTTGCAACCACTTTTTCTTAAAATCGGTCACTATAGCGTTGTCAATCATTTTTATGATAGCTTACATATTTAAAATCCAGCAATAGAACTTATGGCTATAGCTATGTTTGTTATATACCAATTAGGCTTGAAACACAACTGAGGCGGTGTCTACCTTACTCCATACCTTATTATACGGTTCACCAGCCCATTGCGATGGCAGAAAGATTTTGAGGCAAGAATTACCAGAAATTTTCTAGAAATTTAAAAGAAACCGTAAATATAAAAAGGGTTGTGAGTAAATACAACTCTCAAAGTTAAAAGTAGAACTGATGTGGCAATTAGATGTCAAACAAAATCGGGAATAACTCGTAATTACCGAAAGCAATAGTCATTCTGAGTAAAAGAACGGAAAAAATTACGAAATATTCAGTAAATGACACGCACTTATGTTCCTGAAAAACTTCTTTGCGAAAATAACTTCTGATAGATGTCATTAGAAAATTAAAAGTTTGGACGCGAACAACTACGAAACACTACTAAAAGACGTAAACAACTACTCAAAATACAAGATGCAAAAAAGAAAAAAGGAACTTTAAGCAATACTGAATATGTTCAATACAGATCATCAGCCTAGTCTAATTTGAAGCTAAATTAAACAGTAAGTCCAGACTGTAACATAATGACAAGGTTTGAACTATACAATGATTATATGATCTTGTATGACACATAGACTTGTACCATTTTAGTATATATATATATATATATATCTACACAGCGGTGTAAAATTGACATGCCTCTGGTTTTTCGTCGAGTGTAGCAAATTACCAATGCAACTTAAAACGGATTATTATGGCCGTTTCAACTTCATTTCTTTAGAGTATCTCTAAGCTTAAAGTCCTATATGGTTGTTCGTACACTGAAGCTAAGTAGAAGTTTATTTCAAATTTACCTTGCAATCGTAAATTTTTGTTCATAGATCTTTGAACTCCTTTAACAATAGTTTGGATAAACAGATATTAAGGAATCGAGAAACCTTCAAGCATACATGTATGACTATGTAATGTCATTGTTTTTTTGTTTTTTTTAGAAATTTTTACAATCATTTATGAATCGAAGTCACCTGACGACATTTCAAGAGCGCACAATTTTGCCTACTAGATTTTTGTTTCGCCAGTTACCCGTAGAACTTGCCACAGCTTCTCTGTCAGACATGTCTTGGGGCTTGATTTTCGATGGCTTAAATTTCATACCAATATCCTCATCATCGTCACTACTATCGTCTTCATCATCGTCACTGCTTTTACCATCGCTGTTCTTATCATCTTCATTACTGTTATCATCGCTGTTCTTATCATCGTCACTGCTTTTACCATCGCTGTTCTTATCATCGTTATTGCTGTTACCATCGCTGTTCTTATCATCGTCACTGATGTTACCATCTCTGTTCTTATCATCGTCACTGTCGCCGCTCTCACTATCATCACTACTGCTACTTTCACTGTCATAATCGTCACCAGAGGAATCGCTGCACTCAAAATAGGCGGGGAGAGAATCTCGTTGTTCATTTACGTTGTCAAATGATCTTGTAATGTCCCTTTCCATCCTTAAAATTTCCCACGGGTTGTTTCCTTGTAATACGCGGCTTGTAACATCTTGTGGATTCCTCACTGCCTGTACCAAGTCGGACACTGCTGCTTTCTCTTTCTCTAGGGGTCTGCACTTTCTGTATTTTAAGTTTTCAATCTTCTTGCGCAGAGATTCTCTGTCTGATTTTAGTTTTTCAACACATTTATCATATTGCAAATTAACCTTTTCGAGCAACTTGTCTGCCTGTGCTTCCAAACGTTTGATAGATTTCTCACATTTTTTAGAAGTTTTGAGTCCCTCCTTACTGTCCTTTTTGCTCTCTTCCAGGAGGTCTTGCAACCTTTCCTTCGCCAACGAAGCTTCGCTCTCAGCCTTGGTGCACTCGTGGCCTTGATGAGTTACAACTGTACAATCACGGCAAATCAACTGAGAACACGTTTTACAATAAAAACGAAGCTTTTCCTCCTTGTGTTCATCACAGCGAGGGGTCTGTGTCGACACTTTCTGCTTCAGGTAGTCTTCATCAGAAAGTTTTTCGGCGGAAATAATAACGTGATCACCAGTTCCAGGTATACGAGAATGTGTTTTGTTACAAGTCGAGCATATATGAAGTTGACAATCGAGACAAAACAAGAGGCCTAAATCTCCCCTACAAAAGTTACATTTTGAAAACGATTCTTTTGTTATTTTTTCCACCAACTCCAGTCTTTCCATCAAACCGCTGAGGAAGAAATTTTTTGGTAACCCTTCAACTCCTTCTTCATCCAAATCTACATGTTGTCGGCAAACAGGGCAAGAAAACTCCTTTCCTTCCCTATTCATGCTTTCACATTTCTTCAAGCAATGAAAGCAAAAACTGTGAAGACAGGGGAGCATTACAGGTTTCTTAAAACGTTCCATACAAATAGAACAATGTAAGAAGTCCTCGTTCAAGTCGTGAATAATTTTTTGAGCCATTGTAGTAAACGGTTGTCTTAAACTATGTAGGATGACAGGTTATTCCAGACAACGAAATGAGCAACATAAAGGTTATTTTCTCAGTCCTCTAAGTTCTGGACGGAATCCTGAAAAATCGAAGAAATGAAATGATAATAATAAAGTTGGTTTTTATCTTCATCTTCATCTGATGTAGTGCCAACTTCAAAACAAAGACTCATGCACTTGAGAGGTGTATTGGCTATGCCGGTACACTACTCTATCTGAACTAAGCTTTGGGAGGCAATTATCGAGGAGGTCGTTATGATATCCTCAGGTAAACAGTTCCCATCACCTACGGTACAGAGAAATTTCACAACATTTATCATAATTGCTTAGATTAGGAAAGGTTCTCTATTTGACATGAACTTTTCCGTTTTCTTTCCATCTGTAATAAAGTGGAAAACCACCGTTACACAGAAAACACATTCGGATAATGGCTTACCAACATACTGCAGTTTTACACTCTAAAGAAAATCTAACAAGCAATGTACCATGTAAACAATTAACGACCTTACTTGAGATAATAACACAAGCGTGTATGCAATGGTTTTAAAAGAATAGTCCAAACCCAAATTTATTTTTGATATAATACAGAGAAACTGATTCTAAGCATTCTGGTGAAATTTTCATTCAATTCCCATTTTCAGTTCCCAAGATATTAGCAACTGAAGTTATCATATTTTTACCAGAAGTCAACTTGTAGCGGCAAACAGGTGTGATTTCATGGATTCACATTGAGGACCAATGTTTTGTATTTCTTTATTTTGCATCCATTGTTTTGACCTTGGATTGATAAGGGTTGCTATCTTACCCCTAAGGCATATAAAGTTTTAAAAATTCCACTGCTGAGGATGCATTTATGGTATGAATATTTGAGATTTTTGTTGTATAAAATTGATAGTAAATTTTAAAGAAAAACAAAACATTGCCCTTCAATGTGAAGCCATGACATCACACCTGGTTGCTTCAAGTTCACTTTTGGTAGAAAATGTGTCAACTTCAATTGCTAATATCTCAAGAACCGAACATGGGAAATGAATGAAAATTTCACAGAATGCTCAGAAAATGTTCCTCCTTAACATATCAAACATAAATTTGGGTCTGGACTATTCTTTTAAGGAAACCCTTTTTGATAACCTGGTTGGACCCCTGCTACATAGCCAGAGTTTCTGTCTTCTATCACAGCCTTCACTGTATCGATTTCATGAGAAATACTTTTTAAGTACTTTCCTTGTAATCATTCCTCCTCATGTAAGCTTCACTACTCTCCTTTTCCTAAGTTTAATTTACCCTGCGATTTAATCCAAATTTTCTCCAATCGTTTGTCAGCTTGAAGAGCCACAGAGTAACATGTCTGTGGTTCTCCAGGCAAATCATCGATTGGACCAACTTTGGAAGGAATTGAGGCACAGGCCAAAGATAAATCACGAAAATTTATGGCAAAATGGATATTGAACTTTTGCCTTATGACGATAACGCACAATGAATTACTGTATCAAATTGGTAATAAAATGAGCCAATACGACAGTGACAACATGCAAGATGTTACTTACTTAACATGCCTCCAATCATTGACGGAATTGATTCTCACCTCACTGTGACAGTATATAAATGAGTTAGAAATTTGGAAGCCGATCTACTGGTTCTTTCCGAGAAGCAAAATGGAATTCGAGGTGATTTTAATGACGGACTCAACTTTACCGACAACTACCACGTCTCGGTAAGGGTGTGGAACGGTACCTACAATACCTAACTGCACCTAACGTTACAAGTAGTGTTTCCAAGATGAAATATCCTTTTCCTTTTGTTCAAAAGCCCAAATTACATTAAAAATAAGAAACATTTTGTATTGAGTTATTGAGTTTTCTTAAGATCAGCCGATATATGGGTGTCTTCTCCGGAAAAATCCTACGAAGTGAATTAACAAGTTGACGAGTTAAAACGTCTTTTAGCTCTGGTTGATTACAGTGTTTACTGTACCGCAATAAATCATTCACAATGAGAATAAGATATCTCGTTTCACTGTAGGACATGATGTTAAAGTACTTGTTTACTGTTTTATCTGTCAGTTAAATGTGTAAACAAATGAGTGTCGTCTCTCTCTCCAACAGATACCGTATCCATGCTAATCGTAAAACAATTTCTACCCACTGTTTAAACTTTGCGCATGGTGTAAGTCGGGTCTTTATGCATTTCTTTTAAGCGAACGTAAAAGCGTAGCCTTTTGTTGAATCAAACGCTACATCATCGGCAGTATTTATCAGCGTTGCGGTAAAAGCTATGAAAAAACAGCTTTTGCGTTTTCATGCAAGTAGTATCTATATATTGTTTTTTCGTTTGCATGGCAAACGTATGTCATTCTGTTGTCATGTTTACAACTTTACACTATGCCATTCATGACTGCAGTCAAGTTTGCTAAATAAACGTTCACTACCAAGGACCGAGGAGTGGATTTAGGGAGGGGCCCAAATGGGGTCCACCTCATCCTCCCTTCTCTTGCCACGAAAGGAAATGAATGAAGGAAAACAGCAAGGAGAACGAAAGGTTTAAGAAAGAAAGAAGAAAAAAGTTAACAAAATTATCTCAAAGATGTACAGAAAGAAGAAAGAAAAGAGAAAAAATTAACAAAATTATCCAAAAACGTATTGACTGTCTCAAGTGGGTTGGTCTGCTGGTTGATATCATATCTATTTGAGATTCGTTAATGTGTTGAAGACGAAAGAAGGGCCACAATGTAATAAAACAAGTGAATGGATTAGCAATAATCATCGGTGAGGGTTCTACAGTTAAAGCAATATTTCATGTGCATTAGCGCTGAACATTGGGAATGTTTAGGATGTATTTGCTACCATTTTTTATTTCTTGATGAAGGCGAAATGAACCTTTGCGGTAACGCTGGCTAGTGCATGTTTGTGCGTTTGTGCCTATATGTATGTGAGTTTATGACACTTGGCCAGTTGGTTTGTTCACATGATATATCAAGATAACAATGATGGGTACTTCTCATATTAAGAATATGCATTTTTCATATTGAGAGGAAGATACCCAACTGTTTCGCTGTATTTGAAAGGTCATGTGAGGTCACCAGAGTTCATTATCAGAAAAACTTGTAAACACGATATCTCTAGATAGGACGCATACTATTTTCATACTTGGCAAGTTAATGCGCTATAATCAATCATTGTTTTTAATACAGATCAAATGTTGTTGGAGGTCACAGGAGGTGAAAATACTGAATTCTTGAAACATGCTTGTAAACAGAATGCCTCAAGATAGCAATTATGGAATTTTTCATAATTGCTTTATGGATTTATTATATTTCGAGCAAGAGACTTATTTTTTCAGTAGAGGTCAAAGGTCATTTGATGCAAAACGAGTTTAACGCTTTGAAAACACTTTCTTTCGTTATCGAAGATGTTGGTACAGTTTCAACCAACTTGAACATCGTTAATCCTCCGGTTGTGTTTATCTGTTTGATGATTGTATTATAGTCGATTCTTTAACCGCTTAGTCTAACAGTGTGCTTGCTAAATCTAAAAGTATGTCTCCTTGTACAATAAACTCTAAATTTTGCACAATCAGTCTAGTCGTCGCTGAAGAAGGTTCCTGAGAGTTAGTTAGTTAGTTAGATGAGGTTTAACCTATTGGTTCAAGTCGAACCGGCCACGGCCTTTTTTCCAGTTATGGCTCACTGGCTTGTTTTCCCTTACTCCATTGCTTATGCGGAGCATCACGC
>WURT03654203.1:0-18772 GCA_009936505.3 Holothuria glaberrima
GGCCGGCTCGACTTGAACCAATTGGTTGGAAACTGGGCCGTTAAACCTCATCTAACTAACTAACTAACTAACTAACTTAAGGGACGAGATAGCCTCTTGTTCTTCAAGGGAAATGTTTCGAAGGGGGTCGGTTTGTATGTAAGTAGACGCCCCAGATCATTATTGATTGACTCGATGCATTGTCTATTATCTTGTTTTCCCCTGGTTTAGGCGTCCAAAGAGAACATGCGTCATTACCTTGACCAACGTCAAGTTCCTAGTATTCCCACCACTACTTTGCTCCGTCTGGCTGAACTAGTTTTGACTCAGAACTGTTTGCAGTTTAACTCTCACTTTTACGCCAGGTGAAGGCAGTAGCTATGGGTACGATGGGATCATCCGTATACGGATGATCCTATCCGTATAAGGCTGTAGCCTGCCTCACCATGGGACACTTTTAAGGAGCAGCTATTCTCAAGCTTTAGTGGCAGTACACCCATCTTCTACAAAAGATACATCGATGACATTGTCGGCTTTGCTTCGGGATCTCGTCGTGAATTGGAGACCTTTACAAACTTTGTTGGAAGTTTTCCCCTTTTTTGAAATTCACCAACTGCATTTCTGACACTTCGGTAGTCTTTTTAGATATGAAGCTGTCGATATGTAAAAGAAAACTCAAATCTAATATCCATTTCAAGCTCACTGACTCCCACACAACTCCATCCTTTATTCCCAACTATGAAGGGCAGGACGGATTTTCTCTGATGACACAGCTTTCGCTTAGGCCTCTAAAGAGCTGATAATTTCCTTCTTTGCAAAACGTCAATACCCATGAAAGGTACACACAAAGGCCTTAGGTCGTGTTTAAGGAATAGATAGCAGACTTGTAGTGCGAGTACAAACTCTCGAGTGCGAGAACGAGTACTAGTACAAAGCCATGAGTACGAGTACGAGTATTTCATTTTCAATCCCTCTGAGTACGAGTACGAGTCCAAAGCCTTGAGTACGAGTCCAAAGCCATGAGTATGTGTACGAGTACAGAAAAATGTACTCGAGTACGAGTACATTTTTGAGTACATGTATAGGCTGGAGTAATATAACAGCAGCAAAATACAGCTGTCAGACTTTTATTGTCTTTAATTAAATACTGGGGATTCACTCACGTCAGTCAGATGGCGGCCCCGGGGCAGAATTGGGGGGATCAATACACGCCTACCCCGTCAACCTCTGAGCACTAGTTGAAAAGAGAAGGTAAATTTCGCTGGTGCTCATCACTCTGGTATAAGGTCCTTGATGAGCCAAATGGCTTCTTGGCCCTCAAACATTAAATCTGTAAACTGTAACTGTTTGTCCGTTTGAAAACCTATTACAACCAAATGTTGCATTTGACTTCTATATACCAAGTGCTATCAATATTGCATTTTGTATATAATGAAAAGCTGAGACTGATTCTAAAGGTATATAATATAATACATGTGGTGTAATTATGATTATTTCCACTGCTATAAAAACGCTTTGCCCTCTTCATTTGTCAGACCTTAAGCAGGAATAATAACTTGGGTTTGGAAGGCGAATGACCAACTTGCACTAAAGTCCGTTTTTACCTGTTTACTTCACAAATCACAACTTGCAGAAACTTTATATTGAAAAGTTGCGATGGCCTTTAGAAGCCATCATGGTACACCCTGTACTGAGCTGTGGTAATGGGGAAGTAAAGAATAATTCAACAGTCATGTCTATGTCATTTTGTTCTAAACCGAAACCTGCTGTTAAAGTGTTTTATTTCAAAGTACTTTCCTTTAGAAAAAATATTTTGGTAATCTGTAGTCTGCAACAAAATAGGTTTTCAAATTCAGTGGAGGGACAAAGGTTTGAATTTACCAAAAAAAAGGGACTAATTGAGATTGGGTCCAGCCTGTAAAGAAAACTGATTAACCTATAAAGGTTTTGTTTTGAATTTTGGCTTGTTTCTTACTAGGATTTGTAACTTTTTAAGATTTTACGATTGATCCAAGTAGATTTTTCCGACACTGGTCAGTTTAGTTTAGCTTCTTAGATCTAATGCATGTTCTTCACGCAAACGTGTTATCCAGTATCAAATCTTTGGTATTGGAAGTGCACATTTGCCAACAACTTAAAGTAGCATCAGCTGAGTCATTAAGTTTTGAGAGGTTGTAGGCTAATAAAATGGTGATCCAAGGTATATTCAAACACTGTACATAGTTCTAGACTACACCAAGACAAGATGTTTCCTTTTTGAAAAAGGGCCAAAGTACTTAAATGCAAAAGAGAATACTAATTTAGTACCCCTAAGCGATTAATACTGTAGTATTTTCTTCAGTTTGTTCAAAGACAGGTCCTTTTTAAACCCTTTGTTACTGCTCCTTACAGCAGCATAATTTAATCTGTTGAGATAGTCTGTGTTGGTCAGCACAGGAAGCTTTAAATAAGTACAAGTTTAATTAAATTAGAAAAGGATAAATGAAGGTTACAAATATGTACTCATGAGAACATTTACGAGTACGAGTACAAAATCCTGAGTACGAGTACGAGTACAAATCCATGAGTACGAGTACTTGATTTTCAAATTCTCTGAGTGCGAGTACGAGTACAAAGCCATGAGTACGAGTACGAGTACAGAAAAATGTACTTGAGTACTAGTACGAGTACGAGTACTTACTCGAGTACTACAAGTCTGATAGATAGACCTACTACAATGATCCCCAAAACGACGAACATAAACTCCGCTACTAGAATACCTTTGGTCGTATCATTTTATCCTTCCGTACGTCCCATGTATATATATGTACAAACACACAAATATGTATATATATATACATATGTGTGTGTGTGTTTGTATATATATACATATATATACATATATATATATAGGTCGAAAGATGTCCCAAGTATTGACATAGCCCTAATACACAAGGGAAGGAACAGAAGAAATAAAATCAGTAATAAACAACATAGTGCTCAACCTATGGGAGCTGGTATAAATTCAAATAATAATAATTTAAGTAAACGCTATGACATTTTGAAGATACAAGCTTGTTTCATATGGGTTTGTAGCCCACACTCTTCAGTCTTAAAATATGATAGCCTACGCGTTATACAACAACAATATAAAAATATGAAAACGCCCCTGGAAGAGCCATAGATGCGTCATCAGTAAGATCAAAACGTCTTTTATGACGCGTCTGAAGGGTGTGACTCTGTTCAGTATACACTCAAAGGCGTACGGATATTCTTCTAGGTCTGGGCCGTTTTTGCTAGAGTGAAACCTGTGCTTCCCAAAATAATTGTCGTATTTTGTCAATAATCCGGCCAAGATATATTTTCCAGCCCCTAGCTTGTGCGCCTATATACTTACACGAATTTTCGGCATAATGTTAACTATCTTAACTAAAATGTTGAAGAAAGCTTCGTTTAGAAGTCTGGTTTACACAAGCATGTGCATTATAGACATACAAATCATCACAGAACTGAGGTTCCACACCTTATCTATCGTAGTCTTGTAACTGGAAGCAGTTTCGGAGCGTTTCGGAGCCTACTCCTCCTATTCAAACGTGCAACGAGTTTGTGGTTATTGATGGTTGCAGGCAGTGCTGTAGTCGATTCCCCACCTCCCGAGTCCGAGTCCTCACCTGCCGAGTCCGAGACCGAATCACTGGCATTCGAGTCCAAGACCGAGACCGAGTCACAAGCTCCGAGTCCGAGTCCCCATTATGGAAATGTGTACACTTAGACTAGGAATTCCCAATGATCAATTTTACACTGCTTTTTATGCCATGTTGTGTGATATGTGATATAGGCCCTGGTGTCTGAATGGCAACTTGGGCCACATTCGGCCGACAAGGTGTTCCAGACCAGCCCGTCAACTTGAGCAAACTGAGACTGAAACAATAGGGTTAAAAATGCGCCAACAATCGAGGATTATCAGTATAGAAGGCATTTTAGAAAGGAAAAATTTTTGGAATGAAAAGGGAAGAAAGAATTTTCTTCACCTATTTTAACTAGTCATCTTAATGTAATTTAGGACAGCCGTGGAGTTATTATTCCAACGCATCATGCAGCCAGGAACGTCGCCAGAGGGTTTCCACACCCCTCCTATCTTGGTAATTTTTTCAGTAGGCCTTGTTCCTAATGAAAGTGTGAAGGCTGAATTTTTGACTACCGAACTCCCAATTTCCAACTTCAAGCCTGTGATAAAGAAAGTTCGGTTCACTGGCAGGGAACTGAACAATCTGCCTGATAAAATCATAAAACGTCGCACACTTTGTTCGCGATTGTTCTCCTTTTATCTGTTTATTGGCCATGTGGTGTGTTACTGTATTTATGCCAAACATGGTACTGCTTTTGTAAGCAGAAAGGCAGGAACTGGCGAAACGGCTGTTGGGAAAATCTGTGAAAGGGTGGGCCTAGAGGTAGGGCGGTTGTCCTTTCAAATGATCGATCATTTAGTATTTCTATTAGCCTCTTGTTGACAGCTGTCAACATTTTCTCGCGTTTATTGCTCTGCCCATTAAGTTTTGCATCGGAAAGAAAAATCGCAACGACCTTTTCTGTAAATGTTCCGTGAGCCCACCGGACCCTGCACGAGAAGACATTCCTTTGGAACTCTTTACATAGACCCTTTTCCAACTAGCAATTAAACAGCATTGTGGGATAGCCAGATAGGTTTGGTGTTGGTCGTTTATTGCCACAGTAAAATACCATAGACAAAACGACGCGTACCGAAACTCTTTCGCACAATCCTTTGAAGTTTCTATGTGGATATGGGTCTATGAAAGCGTCTTCTTTACGAATGAGCCCCAATTCTGCAAACTGTTTCCGCTCCTGGGGGTGACTAGTACAGAACGCTTATGACAACGCGCATTCGAATTGAGGATACAGATTTTCCAACTAAAAAAAAACAATTGTGCCGACAATGTGTGACATCACATCAGTTTTGGAACCAAAGTGGGTGAGCTAGAAGAGGGGTGACTGGTTACATCTTGGCTATATAGAGTGAAGTAAGATTGACGGCATTCCGGTGGCTGGGGGAGCCTGGAAAATTTTCACCCCAAGAAGAGAAAAATTATCATTGCCTTAATTAATGTAAGTTATTATGCTAGAAGAGGGGTGACTAGTTGCATCTTGGTTATAGTGAAGTAAGATTAACGGCAACCCCGTAGCTGGGGAGCCTGAAAAAATTTCACCCCCAAGAAGAGAAAAATTATCATTGCCTTAATGCAATTTAGTATATCTCGTCTTCCCCCTGCATGAAAAATATTTGTCCCCCTTCAGTACCATGTCTGGCTACCTGCCTGATTGACGGGTAAAGGCTTCGACAGTTGGATTTCTTTGGATTCAAACCTACCTTGAATTTTAGCTCCTACAAGCCCTCTGCTACACTCCTCCGTGTAAACCATACCACCATCAATAATACCTCACTCACTCACATGCTCACTACGTAGTCAAATCTACGGGCCATTATTCTGACATTAGTAATCCAGTGGTGGTGAGGTGGTAGCTAGGCAGGCCAGTTGATATAAACTTACGAAATTTGAAGAGACGATATGCTCTTCGATAGAAACATATGTAGGCCGAAAATCTCTTATTTGCCTTTTATTCTTTGAACTGTGGAGTGCTAATGATGATATTTCAAAGTACAGAATATGGTACGTATCAAGATACAACTTACACAGCATAGCAACTTGTCACTCAAGGCAACATAGGAGGCATTTTGGCCCAAACAATATTCTTGTTACGAAATATGAGCGGACGGATAATGACGCTCCGCTCAGATAAATTCACGACAAACCCTCTTTCTCCACTTAAACATTTTTCAACAAAGAGCTGCGCCAATTAATATGATATGATCTTGTTTGTTACCCGCTCTGTCAGTCTGGATTGAGGAGGTCAAATTGCGAAACGTGTAATCATCTATTAAGTGCCCATTCAATATCATTTACATATAGATAAGTGTTCAGGTTTATGTTCACTATTTTGTAAATACCCCAGAGCTTTCGGGTACTGCGCCCTTTTTATTCCATTCTGTTCTTCTGCTCTGCCTATAACCCGGGGCCTTCCGACGGACACCTAGACATCACACATTCAGGTAGAAAGCTAACAATCCCAGAATAAAGCCCAAAGGCAAAATCGGGTATGTGTCTAGCTGTGGCGCGTAAGGTATTCCCCAAAATATGCGCGAAAATAATATTAAAGACCCTTCATATACGATTTTACAGTTAGTAGAACTTTTACGAATATCATCTAT
Source organism: Holothuria glaberrima (assembly GCA_009936505.3). Taxonomy (NCBI): domain Eukaryota; kingdom Metazoa; phylum Echinodermata; class Holothuroidea; order Aspidochirotida; family Holothuriidae; genus Holothuria; species Holothuria glaberrima. The sequence goes on from WURT03654203.1 coordinate 6,245, forward strand.
ACAATACAGCACATATTGCAAACACGTAGGTACCGTGTTGAGTTGTACAGAAACTGCAGACGACAAGGGAAATGCTATGTGACGATGGCTTAATTGCATAAAAGTGAAGCTCATATTCTGCCGGTCTCGAGCCCAGTCTCGGGAAATTTAGAGACGAATCACGAGTCCGCATTGTACGAGAATCGGTCCGAGTCCATGCCTTCCGAGTCCGAGTCTTTTAAATCGTGACTGACATTGAGACCGGTCTCGAGTCCTACAGCACTGATTGCAGGACGGGAAACCATGTGAGTGAACGCTACTCACTGATTGGCCAAAACACAGCAGGACCGTTCGTCCCGTCTCAGGAGAGTCCACACCACCACGACGAATACTAACTTCATCCGACTACGACTGAGCATGTTTAATCTGGTCGACGGCTTACAAACCGACGGAATTCGAAGAAATCTGTCGTAGTCGTGGAAGTGTTCACATCGCCACGAGTACACCAGATGTCACGGCGTGTCGCGTCGTGTCGTAGGTAATCGTGGCAGCGGTGTGGCCCGAGTTGTACAGCATCGGCTCAGTCACAAAAGCATTTATCGCTCTGACATTGTACTATAGCGTCTTCAAAACGTTTTCCAGACTAATTCCGTTTAATAGACGAAGAAGATTCATACAGAAAATATAAATAATAGGAAGCGACAATGATAATATGAAGCCCGAAAACTTTAGAATAAAAAGCAGAAAACAAGAAAAAGGAAGGAAGACAAATCTGGAAACTTCGAATAAGCAAAAATTAAAGTAACGTATGTATCACTTGCTGCATATTGACAATGTATTCCTCTAAGTTTACTAAAAGTATCTTATTGCACACAACATTTATTATCAGCGAGAGGAGTTCCAAACTTTAACGCCTTTTTTTTTCAATGGGAGCATGCGAAAAAATGAAGTAAAACATATGGTATTTGAATACTCGCTAGTATATGTTTGTCCTTCACAATAATCAGCAAGTCGATCCCTGTTGACAACGTCATTCATTGGAAGGGATATGACTGTAGTGTGTGATGTCCATGTTGCACAGGTGTGCTTCGTTTCGAGCGCGCCCTCGATTTTCCTGGGGTTTCTACCATGGTCTGGTTATAAGTAACAGATCCTGGATGTGTATGTCACTCCAATTAACAAAGTTAGTTTGCCTTTAATATATTCTATACTGGGGTTATAATAACAAAAAATCGACTTGTTACATAGTGACACTTACCTAATGTTATATCAATGCCTGGCACTGGGGTAGGGAGGAGCATGTATTCATGCTACCGTTTTTGGCACTTATCTTTCTTGCCTCACATAGTCTCGGTAAACTTAGGTCCATGGCATAACATCAATGACAAAATATCATTATAAGGTAAAATATCTACCAGGACTCCTGCGACGGTACGTGCATGAGTTGTGACTGTCATTCTATTTGCTAGCATATCGAAAAAAATATCTTTTGTTTCCTCTTGGTGATATTTGTGAGAGTCAACATAATGGCGCATTCATATACTTATTTTGAATGGCGTGTTACCCGTCATTGCTGTACAGTTAGACACGGACTTAAAATTCCCGCGGACAGTGGCGTTGCCAGACTTTTCGAAGTGGGGGGCACTGGGGGCAAGTGGTCCAATAGAGGGGCAGGCCAAAATGTAGTATGTTGTGTGATCGCCGGCCTGGGGAGGGGTCTAAGGGGGAGGGGTTTCCCCCTCCCCTTTGAAATTTTTTGAAACATTAGGTGTCCTTACATGCAATCTGATGCCACATTTGCTACCTTTTGAAGTGAAATTTGTGTTAAAAATGTACGTATTTTTAGAAAAAAACAAAAAATTGGCAACAGTGAGGGGGAGGGGGCATGGCCCTATGGCCTCCCCTGTGTACGCAACTCGTAGGCCACAAAAATATAAATCACAATTTGACCATTGTGTTAGTCTTCCTCGCAATAACGATTTAATGATGCGGGGTGAATGGGGACAGTGAATCATGTTCTGAATGCTTGCTTTGAGCTTTATTGGATACGCAACGAAAGTCGCAATTTTTTACAGTTTTCGAACATAAGACCTGGCTAAAAGGTAATCGATCTGGCAATTGTAGTGAAGGGAGAGGACTCAAGGCCCCAGTAGTCTCATAGTTTCTGAAAGTAAAGGTTTGAGACAATAGCTGTGGGTTATATCTCCCAATAAGATTGTCCTCTATACAGTTTAACAAACAGATTCCGGCGAAGCGCGCCGCAAAATTGCAGTTTTGAGAACATTTTTTGTAATTTTAGTCGTATGTTTGAGTGATTAAGTGATAGTGGGTCCTCTTTTTCATATCAACATATGCGTTAATGGTGTGTTTGTTCATAATTTTTTTCCTACCCAAATCTCATTGGGAGTACCGGGGGCACAGGTAATCTTTGGAGGCACGTGCTCCCGCCCCCCCCCCCTTGGCCACGTCACTGGTTCCCGGGATAAATGGTTCGGGACACAATCCTCCGGGACACTTTCTCCAAGCAAACACTGTCCGGGACTCAAAATCCAGACCCAGGACTTTTTCTCCTAGGTACAATGTGTCCGGAGAGACAGTTTTAACCCATGATATTGTCTCCTGGAGACTTTGTCCCTAGGATGTCCCGGACACCCGGACAGTTTGTCCTTTTACAGGGGTACTACAGAAGATGATGTTTTAAGCCTACTCCAGACATACCCAGAGAGACCGTATAATATGGGCATATTCGCATGGGGGTAGCTTGCACCCGGAGCTAATCTTTCCTTTGTCACCTTGTGCAGGTGAGGGTCTAAGGGGGATGGAGTGTCCCTCTCCTTTGAAAATTTTTTGTTCATTTAAGATGGCTTAGACGCAAATTGGTGCTATCTTTGACAAATTTCCGAACTAATCACATACTTGAAAACTTTCACAATGAAGGGAATCTTACTTTTGAGTGACTGTAAAGGAAAGGTGTGTTGACTAAGTGGAGGGTAATCACTCTTCCCCTTGAAAACGTGTTTAAGTATAAGGTAACACACAAATTACGCTAATTGGTTCTTCTTCAGGTGTGAGAGCAAGTTGACTGTTATTTCTTGTAAAATTGAAAGTTAGAAAGAAATCCCGAATCTCTATAACCCGTGTCGATGAAAACCGGCCATTAGGATAAGTTGCGTTTCAGTAAGAACTCTTTTGCCACGGTGCTGAGTGATGTTGTCATGAATGATTGCGAACTTATGGCAGTTTAGACTGTGGTCAGGGAGATTGAAATGCTCGGCTACCGGAAAATAAGCTTCGTTGAACAGTATACTACTACTGCTGCTTCTGCTGTTACTACACTGAAAAAAAATCTGTGAAAACACAGGGAAACTCTAGCAGCAGAGTTTTCAGACAAGCTCTATAATTTGACATTACAGATTGCTATGTTAAAAAAGGACAGAAACTGGCAGCAAAGTTTCCAGACAAACTGTAATTTGACATAACAGATAATCATGTAAAAAAACAGACAGATCATATTCCATAGGTGTAGGAAGCTCTTCAAGACTGGGGCTGAACCATGTTTTGGATCGCCGTCCTGGGGGAGGGGGTAAATAACTGCAAAGTTCTGCCATTTCTTATCCCTCTATAGAACATTTTTGGATATTTAAGGGTCCTTAGATGCAATTTGGTGCATTATTTTGGACAAATTCTATGGTATATTACTGCAAAGTTTTGCCATTTCTTTGCCCTATAGAAAATTGTTTGATATTTAAGGGTCCTTAGATGCAATTTGGTGCATCATTTTGGACAAATTCTAGGGTAAATCACTGCAAATTTTTGGCATTTCTTACAGAAGAGACAAATAAGGGGTTTCGTCCTTGAAAAGTCGGGAGGGAGGGCTAAAAGCATACTTCCGCCCCCACAATTTTCGCTGGGGGCTGGATCCCCGCTCTCTACGCCCTCGCATATTGAATATGATACTGGTACGCATTAGATTCGCACTCGAAGATGCTTTTACTTTTTCCGATGTATCCTCGTGTCTCGGGCAAGAGAGCTGTTCAAAGGGAGTTCAGAAGACATTATGTTCCCAGTCAGTTAGTTAGTTAGTTAGTTAGTGAACTGGTGATTATCAGAGCTTTCGATTACATCAAATGCCATCTTAAGTGCCTGGAGTTCGGCAGTAAATATTGATGCATCATCTGGTAATCTGATTTGCCGGAGTGCATCCCGGCCTGTCGCCGCGGCTGCGACCCTGTTCATGCATCTTGGAGCCGTCAGTATAGATGACATGATAACTACTGTACTTAGGTCTCAGCTCACGAAACAGCAGTTCATATGTTGAGTTCTTCAGCAACTTCCTCAAAGCAAGGTCAACAACTGGCTCAAATAACTTTCAGGGAGGGGTGATGGAGAATGTAAACTGCGCCACGAAATCGGGGTTAGTAAACACCTATCAACGAGCTTCCTTTACGCGAAGAGCAAATGGGGGAATAGCTCCTCTAAACGGCTAAAACATCAATATTTTCATTTTTCATTAAAAAGTCAGGTTTGACAAGTTTGAGCAGTAACGATCTTTTTTTAGAGCCATAGCGGATTTTCTATCTTCACGAAATTTGTCCTTACAGCCATACATTCGTCACCACAATCATATTTTTAGTGTAGGGGTATCAAAATTCTCAGTTGGTTACAGTGCTCTTTGATTGACAGCAAAGTTTGAAAATTCAAAAGATGCACAGTAGCTTACAATCCTCACAATGCTGAGAGAGTGCTTGGATAACACATTATAGCCTTGCATGCTCACCAGTACATAACCTTGAAGTAATAAAATAGGTTTGTGTCTGCACAAGGAGGAGTTTTATACAGTTATGGGAGGAGCTACAAGTTGCATGTTTGGGAGAATTGCAACTGTCTGGGATGACAAGAATTGCCTTTTAAGTGCCTCATACAGAAAAAAATACACTCACGAATGAAAGCGGAATAGGCCTATTGAAAAAGGGAAAACCCAAATATTAAAATTTTCAAATTTTTAGTGAAAAATATGTGATGGGTTTATTGAACAGTAACATCAGTGGCGGAGCATCCATCGTCGGGCCGGTTGTCCCCCCCCCCTCCTGACGGACTCAAATCCTTTCCATCTTTTCCAGTAGCTTAATAAGTAGAACACATGGATTTATGTAAATGTCGGGAATTTCATCTCATTATCTAAACTTAGTTTATGTTCTCTTGTGTCTGTCGTGCAGTACGGCTAGTGAGTTTTATGCAATAGGCTTCAAATCCCCCTTACCAACTCCTTGAAGGCATAGAGGCTGCCGAGGCTTCGGATGACTACCCCTGGCAAATCCTGGCGCCACCCCTTTGCACATCCGATCGGAAAAAAAATGAGCACATCATACTTTTCTGATTGTCTGATAGCCTGGTATACTCTACATCGTATCAGTTTTTTTTTTTTTTTTAGCAAATATAGGCCTATAGTCAGGCGCGGTTTTACGGGGGGCTTTGGGGGCTCAAACCCCCCAAATTTCCCGAGGTTGTGCATTATTTTCATGCTATATTTGCATGTATTGAGAAAAACAAAATTGCCCAATACATTTGTGCACATCTTGATCCAGTGGATTTAGTTTCTCAAATGTGTCATGCAAGATATTGGCATGTGACCACGTTTCTTGTATCCCTCGTCCACGGTACACCGTTGTTTTGACCGCATGTAGTACGACAGCCACGCTTCGCCTTAGTACTGTATAACGGTACGTAGGCACAGTGCAGGCCCTATGCTAGCTTACAAAGTTGCATTCTTATCTTCGACGCCAGTGACTTCATGGATGAGTTTTCAAGGGAAACTGTCGTCTGAGTCTCAAAATCACATAGGTTCATGATTTCATAACATGGAAATTTGGGTTGGATAAGTAACATCTATGATAGTACGTACATACATTAAATCAAGTGAACGGATTAGTCATCTGTTGGAAGTTAAAAACGAGTCATTTCGTCGCTGAGCTTGTCAAGTTATACTGGCAGTCCTTCTTAGTCAAATGTACAGGCCGAATGTTACTTCTTCCATCAATGTGAATAGGTCCGGTTGATCGTATCTTTCAGTAACGTTAGCTACATTTTTCCAAATTAAAAAAAATATATGCCTGTACAGTGGCGTACCCAGGGATACGGCATTGGGCCATGGCCCTCCCTCACGGATGCCAGATTTTCTTATTTTTAGATCTTAAAAATTCTTAATTTTTTACCCAAATTTTACTTCAAAAGGTGGCATATGTGGCACCAGAATGCATGTAAGGACACCCAAGTTTTCACAAAATTTCAAAAGGGAGGGATTGTCTGATTTGTCTCCCCATGATGGCTCACTCGTGCACCGATGCCAATTTTTTAGTTCCTAAAAATACTCAAATATTGCAACACAAATTTTACTTCAGAAGGTAGCATATGTGGCACCAGATTGCATGTAAGGAAGTTTTCAAAAAAATTCAAAAGGAAGGGGGCACCCCCTACCCTGGCTCCTCCGCTAGGACGACGATCACACAACATACTGCATGCCCCCTTTAGAGAAACCATGCGTACATAAGATAACATAACATAACAAGTTTAGGCTAAGGGCAAAGGAGGGCAATAGCCCCATAAGATGCCCTGTAATGCAGACCCCACGCCACTGTCAGACTGTGCCTGTATATATGTACGTTACATGCATGTTATATTACCGTTTTTATTATCATTGTTTTCAGCGTGGCGTTGCCGATTTATATATTTGGGAGAAAATTTTATTCTTCCGTTTCAAGCCCCATCCCCAGCCCTGAGCCCCCTCCCCCAAAAATCTCAGTCTAGAACCGCGCCTGCACTGCCTATAGCAAAGAAAAAAACCCAAAATATACATGACTACGCCTGTACCTTGATCAGGTGAGCGACTTTTTGAAATGGTCTAATCATGGAGTAACTCCCTGGTCTACTTTAAAATAAGTAGAGCAGAACGTGACATCTATGGCAAGCTAAATGTGCAATAAGTCGAAAAACTGACTTTTTCACCGATAAACTCGGTTTTTCGAGCGATAGACTCTGCTTTTCGCAAAAAAACTCTGTCCATCGCAAAAAACTCTGTTCATCGACCGAAAAACACACTTTTGCGATAAACAGGGTTTATCAAGCGAAAAACTGAGTTTTTCGATAAACACGGCTTTTCGATAAACTCAGTTTATCGAGCGATAAACTCTGTTTTTCGAAAACTTAACTCTTTTTATCGACCGGAAAACACAGTGTTTCGATAAACAGGGTATATTGAGCGAAAAACTGAGTTTTTCGATAAACACGGCTTTTCGACAAACTCAGTTTATCGAGCGATGAACTCTGTTTTTCGAAAAACTCTGTTTATCAACCGAAAAACACAGTTTTTCGATAAACAGGGTTTATCAAGCGAAAAACTGAGTTTTTCGATAAACAAGGTTTTTCGATAAACTTAGTTTATCGAGCGACAAACTCCGTTTTTCGAGAAACTCTGTTTATCGACCGAAAAACACTGAGTTTTTCGATAAACAGGGTTTATCGAGCGAAAAAAACTGAGTTTTTCGATAAACACAGCTTTTTCGATAGACTCAGTTAATCGAGCGATAAACTCTGTTTTCGCAAAAAACTCTGTTTATCGACCGAAAAACACAGTTTTTCGATAAACAGGGTTTATCGAGCGAAAAAGTGAGTTCTTCGATAGACACAGTTTTTTGATAAACTCAGTTTATCGAGCGATAAACTCAATTTATCGAGCGATAAACTCTGTTTTTCGAAAAACTCTGTTTATCGACCGAAAAAGACAGTTTTTCGCCTTGATAAACCCTGTTTAACGACCGAAAAACACAGTTTTTACGATAAACAGGGTTTATCGAGCGAAATACTGAGTTTTTCGATAAACACGGCTCTTCGATAAACTCAGTTAATCGAGCGATAAACTCTGTTTTAAACAGAGTTTTTCGAAAAACAGAGTTTAAGGCTCGATAAACTGAGTATCGAAAAACTCAGTTTTTCTCTCAATAAACCCTGTTTATCGAAAAACTGTGTTTTTCGCGATAAACTCAGTTTTTCGATCGAAAACTGAACCGATGTTTATCGGTGAAAAACTTTGTTTCTCGACTTATTGCACATTTAGCTTGCCATAGACGTCATACTATTGTTTTCACTCCCAGTTTTATGCAGAGCGCGTTCGAAAATGTTTTAAAGCTCCTATTGCGCAATAGGGTAATTCCTGCTTTGCAAACAAGTGCATGCGACCATGCGACCTTGTCTGTTTGAAGGTCGTCGGCAGCATATCCCTTAATTCAGAAACACTACCGCTCCGCGAGATACACAGGGCATGTCTTACACAGTGTTTCTGCTATTAGACAGTTACACATAGCCCATACGATTCCACTAGCTCGATTTCGTGAAAAGTGACTGAGTTGCTTGAAAGGTATTCAAGACGGATTTTTGGCTAGTTTTTGTGCACTACTGATACAGCCAAGGTTATCGTAAGTTTGACGTAGATATCATAATCGTGAGTACTTGTACGAAGTAGGTAATTCTAAAATAAAGAAAGCGCTAATAGTAGCTAGACTTTTAATTTTTATGATGAACAAATATGTAGCCTAAAAAAACATTCGCGCTGTTGGGTATACAGTAGGCATCGGTTACCTCGATATTGGCACAGTCCTAGCGTTGTATAGTAAATACACTGTACTGTATGAAGACACTGTAATAATTTGGTGCAAGGCCTTTTCTTACATGGGAAATTAGACAAAGTGAATGGATATTTTCCTTATTTTCTACGAAAAAAGACAATTGAAAATGTGCGAAAATGTGACTGTCACATGAAATCATTCAAATTCTGAGTTAAACTCTCCATATTCCAGGGCAAAATCAATTTTGGTACAGACAACATGTGTCCGAAGATAAAAGGTCTAAAATGGGAACCAGGTGCTACCTATTCATATTATTTATTGGTGGATTTAGTGGATAAGGTGAACAAACTTTGGACACCATCATTAGGCATTCGGTGTGGTTACACTTTTTAACTGAATTTGTGGTTACACCTCTATGTTCCAACGTCTTGTTGTTCCGACGTCTCTATATTCTGAATGTGTGCATGAAGGACAGTGGTAGGATGGGGGCTTGTTCTAACCTCACCGTTTCTCCAACGCTAACCTCAATGCGGACTTTTCGGAACATAGAGACGTTGGAACAGAGAGGTTGGAATAGAGAGCTGTCCCCGAATTTGTAACCAGCCAGGCAAGTAATTACTAAATTGTCCACTCTGCCATGTAATGAAGGGCTCGCTCAATTGTAAACAATTTGATCACAACTAGCTGGACAGTAATGTTGGAAATGAAGTTTGACTAGGGGGTAGCCATGGCAACTTCCTGACAAAGACCCTTGCAACTGGGAATGTGAATACAAGAGCATGCAAGGAAGTTAGTTCTTGCATCTGTGAGTGAAATGATTAGTTTGGTAACTTACTATAGGGCTTCCACAGTGCAAGCAGTAAGCCAACTCAACTGTAAAGAAACAGAGGATAACTATGGTACAATTTGGTCATGAGACACCCGGGCAGAACTTCATTTGCCGGGGTGAAACCTTTAAAACACCATAACAGGACCGAACACGTAATGGGACATCACCAAAACGTCCCCCTCACTTTTTCAAAAATGATGAAAACTAAAACTGTGATTTATACGAATTGACACTACATATTAAAAGCTCAATTTTACCCATTGAATATGGCACCATTTGCCATATAGACACATTCCAATTTCTCTTTTTTCTTCAAAGGGAAGGGGTGCCCCTGTCCCCTTAGATCCCTCCCCCAGGACAGCGATTCGTATATGGTAAAAAGTCTAACAAGTTACTGTCCACTCACTTCATGAAGTGTAGTTAGGATTTATCCCAAGGACTGAGTAAAAAATTCGCTTAAGCAAGCAAAATAAAAAAAAACTTCTTAAAAAAGTAGGGTTGTTGCAAAATGAAATTTTCGTCATTGATATCGCGAAAAATTTTCCTTCAAATACCCAAATGATATCGCGATAACACCAGATCCTGTTTGTCTTTAATATAGGCACCACTGTAAAAAATGACAGTACATGGCACTGGCCCTATTGGTGGGGCATCCCCATTGCCGATATTACATTTCTGAAAAGACTGCCATACTGTAGCAATGAGCGTAAGGAATTGGCCTGTTGCTATGTTATAATATTACTCTGGGAATCCTTCCTTACATCAATGAGGCTGGAAATACCAAAATGAAAAACAGTCTGCAGTGGTTTTGCAACTGAGACTAGCATGCTATCTTGCAGGTTTATCAACTGAATCTTCTTTGCTAATTTCACTCAGTCCTTTGTGAGTGATAAAGTAAAACAACTACGTGTCAAACATTTCCAGGCCTCTCATCAAGTTGCTGAGGATGTTGCATGCATGGGGGGGGGGGATTTTCATGATATCGTTTTGGCAATTTCTTAAACGATATCGGGAGGAAAATTACATATCGATATTGTTGGCCTATATCATCATATCGTAAACAACCCTATAAAAAAAAAAGTAGAAACTCTGGGTGACATATTCAATTCAAATTTAGCACCAAATGTAGCACCGTTTTGCATCTAGCCCACCTTATGGGAGCAAAAATTTTCTAAATTGGAGGGGGGTGCAAGACTCAGGACAGCGATTCACAAATGGTGTAAAGTCTCCCCCACTTTTGGAAATGGATCCGCGCCCATGGCAACTATAGAATACTCTTCCACAGTGAAAGACTGAATACGGAAATCCAGTGGATCAGATCATGTTCATTGCTTACTTGCCTCACCGTGTTTATTATATCCTACAACTGAATATACTGACATGTCACCATTGCTGGATCAGTTTGACTTGGTATCCATTTTCAGCTGGACTCCTAGTCCTAGTCAAAGTGAGGCCATTGACAGTCACTAGGAAACCCTTTTTTTGCTGGATTCCTAGTCCTACTGTAGTGCAAGTGACAGTAGGGCTAGGGTGGCCATTCCCTGATGACAGAAAAGGAGGACAACCTTAGTGGAGAGCCACCATGGGTTGGCACATAGCGTACCAGTAAATTTTTGGCGACACAAACCCTAGATACTGTAGCCTGAAATGGCCATTCCTGGTATTCTAAGCTGCAAAATTAGAGTCATGAAATTGGGATTTTGTGTCTCAAAATGCCCTCCACTTGTTAGTATTAGTAGTAGACTACAGTAATGTATGAGTCCACTACGTTATTCAGCTAATATTACAGTCTGTATTTCTGTTGTTTACACATAGCCTACTGTACATAGCCTACTTGTTTGGCATATGTGGATGGTGTGATGTGCATACGGTGTACTGACTGTAGTCTAGGAGTCTCGACTCTGGGCTGGTGTAAAGAATTACTTTTGTAGTCCCGCTCTGTTGTTGGGAAGATTTACATTAAAATTTTCTGAATGGAGGAATATTCACCGTCCGGCGCTGTGGGAACCCGCACAGAGGACAGGGTGCTCGAAAGCCAGATGAATGGCCACCCTGAGTGGCAGCCTGACTAGGAATCCGTTTGTAGCTGGATTCTTAGTCCTAGTCAAAGTACATGCCTGACTAGGAATCCATTTTTGGCTGGATTTTAATAGTCCTAGTCGAAGTAGATGCCTGACCAGGAATCAATTTTCAGCAGGATTCCTAGTAATCTCATTCATTTCGACAAAACAATTACTAGATACATTTCCCAAAATTCAAATGAGTTTTATCACGCTGATCGTCACAGATTCCCATGACATTTTGTTTTGTTGTATAATCTTGGCAAGGTACACCTTACCATACCGTGACGTCACACTATATTCAAACATACCATCATGTCAAGACATGATTGTTAGGATTAGTTTGTGACAAAAATTGCTGAATTGGTGGACAGAATTGATAAGTGTGATTTTTTTTTTTCAGTGATTTGGAAAGAACAAATAGAAAAGTATTAGCAGTGTTCTTTTTGATTCCTTGATGTAGTCAGAGGAATCTGTTGCGATGGTTATGTCGTGTGGGTGTATGTATGTGTGTATGTACATGACACTTGGCTTGTAAACATTCTGTCTCAAGAATGGTAAGCTCGGTGGAGCTCATATTTTACATGTAGATACCCCTTATTGAGTAGATGATCCCTATTGTTTAAGATGTCGAAGGTCATTTGGGGTCACCAGAGGTCAAATGGTAAACATCTTGGATATCGCTTGTAAACACTCTATCTCAAGTTGTGTAATTTCAGGGAATCTCATACTTGGCATGTGAATGGCCCATATAGGGAAGATGATCCCTATTGTTTTTGGTGGAGGTCAAAGATCATTTGGGTTCACCAGAGGTCAAAAGGTCAAAATATTGTAAACACTATATCTCAAGAAGGATAACTGCCAGGGATCGTGTGCATTGCCCATATTTAGTAGATGATCCTTATTGTTTTTTGTGGAGGTCAAATGTCATTTGGGGTCATTAGAGGTCATAAGGTTAAAACATAATTAACATGATATCTCAAGTAGGATTGCTGTGAGGGATCTCATGCTTGTCATGTGGGTGATTCATGTTTGTCACAAT
>WURT03654225.1:0-18771 GCA_009936505.3 Holothuria glaberrima
CTAACTAACTAACTAACTAACTCTATCAGTTCTTATCTTTCACAGAAAACGCCTGACATTAATTCACCTGTTGTCTCGGTCTGATTCGTATTATGATACTGGTATTCTTTCAAAGGCACATTCACCGAAATGTGCGTTACTTATGTCAGCCCGATCTCAACACTGCATGTAGCCAGACGGTTAATACAAATGAAATTGGTACCTTACCTTGACACAGAAGTCTCTCCTGATTCTGATTTTCCAGCTCATTTGCCCAAAATAATTATTCCGAGATAAGCTGAAGAGTAAAACTAACCATTTTATTGGGTTTCTTGGCATTTAAAATTGGTCAAACAGTTACAGCGCTGCATTTCACCAAGCAATTGAATTACGTGATAACATCGAAATTTGTACTGTACGAGATAATTTGCAAAAAAGGGAAATTCCTACATTTCTCTGTGACAAAGTCAATTTCTTTGAGTGTTGCACTAGAATAAACCCATTGACGAGGATACGGCAATATTGTAATTATTTTCTAAACAGAAGTTATATGAATTGTTGTTGTCAAGTATAAAAACACCGTCACCTACGAGTCGAAATCTGTTATGATCGAGTAGTACCGTATGGAGGAAACGGGTGGGGCAGAACGAAGCGTTCAACAACTGTCACGTCACTGCAATGTTCCTGCCGCGGTAATCGCTATTATGTACCCACAATAACACACTGCCTGCTCCTTTAGATCAATTATTCGAAACTTGCTCCTTGGCGGCAAAAATGGATTTTGCTCTTACCGTGGTAGAAAATAGGTTATCGTCTCCGAGTAACAAACAAGAAAGAACAGTGCACACTTCCATAGGATTAATCTACTGAAAAGTACCTTAAAGCTTACGGCTTTGATATCACTGCACTAGCGAAGTCAGTAGTCAGCGCAGCCATATATGTTGTGTGAACACCCCAGCATGATCGCGTCGTTGTGACATCATGAATACACATACATTTCTTCACGAACTCCCTGGGTAAAATTAAAGAGGCAGTATAAGCAAGTACTCTAGCCTGGGAACAGAAGTTCACGATACGCTGTTCTGGGACTGGACAAAGGTTCATATTTTCTTTCACATATATAAATCACTATTGTTAAGAAGTCAAGCGTTCCAGTGTGAAGCTTCCATCTTGTGTAAAACCAGTACTAAAAGTGATTAACTTCACTGCTTCACAAAGATGCAGGACTTGAGAAAAATCCGTTGGTGGTCACCCTAAAACGCACGGTACCATATATTTGGTTTACAGAGTCATAAGATGCGTCGTGTACATTCCTACAAATATTCACTCAGGCCGATTCTTAGGGATGAGGAATAGGTTTCTCACCTTTAAAAATGACGAGAGTATAACAAGAAAATCCATAATTTGGGGGGGGGGGGGTGAAGAGTGCCATAAAACTAAAGCAAAGGCAATGACGTTAATTCATAATTTGCCTGTAAATACGGTTGGTTCCTTCCGCAAACATGTCGATTGAATGAACTGTTAAGGTACAATTACTATCTGGCATTGCATATTGCGATTCATTCATTTTAGAACTTGTTCTCTTGTCATATCCTTTCCGAAATGTTGATCAATACCAGCAACACCGATTTGAGGGCTCCCAATTTCTCCCAATAATCAATATCGAGCGGTCTAACGGGGCCACTGACGATTCACGATCGGCCATGGACACGCAGCCAGTTTCTGGAGGACGGACGGAGGGCCTTTGGCGATCCACTGGCTGGACAGAAACTTGCATCAGGAGTGAAAAGTTTTAACCAATCAGTGTGCCCGCCATCAGGTATATCTCTGGCGGACCCCCAGAATGGCCGACAGCCGTCCGTCGAAGAGCCGACCACATTTTGCTGACAGGGCGACGTAAACTTCCATTATGATCAAAGTGTAGCAGTGGTGGATCAGGGAGTTTTAATTGGGGGATGTTCTTGGTAAATAATCTAAAGCACACCTCAGTCCCACTGTGGTTGGATCTTAATCTATTTACATTGAGCCATCAAAAACTTCCAAGTCTGCAGAGAATCGCATACTACCTTTTCAAGAAAAAGTGTCAATTGGTTCCAAATACACACGTTTAAAGGTTTAACCGCCTGCCACAAGTGTTTGGGTGATAGCATGGGTTTCTCTGCACATTGACCTATGACCACCTACATTTCTTTACTATATTTAGGCCTATTGGTTACGGGTTTTAGTACATCCAAAAGTGAGTGGCAATTAAAACCAATATTAATTAACAAAGGATAACGAAACAAAACCAGTAACATTAAAGTGAAGTCAAGAACAAAGACCTATGTGTTAAGCTGTTTAAGTCAAACCTGTGTTCAGCATGTCTAATACAAAGGTTTGCCACGTTTTTAACTATAAAAATACGTGACCCTTTTAGGTTTTAACAATTCAAGTGATCTTTGTGTGGCTGTAGGCACTTGTTAACAAATACTCTTTTAAAGGGGTAAACACAGCTAGGTAATTGCTACAACTACGTCTGTTGCCGTATAATGTAAGGGATGCCCAAGATGAAGTTTATGGGAAACGGTTGTCCCAACAGCCCAAAATCTCCCTCCCACGTAAGCCCCTGCACTGAAGGAATTCGTGCTCTTTCCCCCTGTGACCTTCTTTTCTCATTATATAGGCTATTGCTGCTGTCTTTATCCATACATTCTTAAACCGACCGACCCTCCGGCAAGTGTTACCGTATATATGTAGGCTTGTGAACCCCACAGAATATAGCGATGCTGGCATTTTGGATTCTTCTAAAGTCATGTAAAACTAATTGCCTCGCAGTTGGTTCACCGTACCATTACATTGATAATACCTAATAGCCACTGCTATTATGAGCCTAAACAGAGTTAGTTCTGTATACCCTCCTACTACTAGGTTCATCAAATCGCGAAATTCTGCACCATCAAATCTGAAATTTTATAATACAGTAAATCTGCTTTAATCTCTCAAATTTATTTCACCCTATCATTTCACAACATCCCCTTTAATACATAGGCTTTCATTTGAAATTCTCGTAATTAACAAATAATATATGAAATGATAATCTAAAAGCCTTCCTAAAATAATAGCAACTTAACACTGACTACAACATATGCGATATGCGACTTCCTGACTCACCTACAGAATCTACGACACAGGTTGTTACAACCGATAATGTAAAAATTAACCGATATTGTAAAAACGACCGATAATGTAAAAAAAAAAAAAAAATACCGATAATTTAAAAGCAACGGAAAATATAAAACAAATTTACCGATAATGTAAAAAAATATCAAGTGATATATATATATATATAAATATATCAGTATGTCATAAATACATACATATTTTTACATACATATATACCATAACCATCTAGTATTAAAACTATAAGCTTTTGAAAAGCCCAAAATCTGCTCTAATTTAGTGACAATGGAACTAAAATTGGGCCCTTTGACGACCGGTATATCCCACTACGATCAAGATACGGGAAAACTGACTTCGGATCTTTGATCAGCGTGGTCGATAACCTCTAGGACGCAACTTCTATAAAATGTGAGGTTTCGATTTCAGCCCCTTCTCCTCTGGGGCGGGGGATGGGTGAGGGGGGAACCTTCCTTCAGCTTTAGAACAACGATAACCACACTCCTGTGGTTTCGGACATGCTGATTTAAAATTGTAATTCTCAATCCCCTAGTTTTCGAGAAATCTGGCTTTTGTTAGAGGGCGCCCATTAATGGACCATATTCAAATGAGCTGTGCCATCACTATAACCTACCTTCATGTCATAAAATACTTGAATTCCTTTTATGATACTTTTGAATAGTAGGTAAATTCATTTTGGTGAGGTAAAAAGTTTATTACCTACCTACATACATGCCTACCTACCTGCATACACACATATACACGCACACATGTACGTAGGAACATATGAAATCTTCGTTAGAACAGTTTTTTCATTATCGGTAAATTCTTTTTACATTATCGGTAAACGAGAGTTTTTACATTATCGGTATTTTTTTTCACATTATCGGTTCAAAGATTTTTTTACATTATCGGTAAATTTGTTTCACATTATCGGTTGTTTTTACATCACAGTTATTTTTTTTTTTTTTTTTTTTTTTTTTTTTTACTTTATTGGTCGTTTTTACATTTTCGGTTAACTTTTACATCATCGGTTGTAACACGGGTCACCTTTTAACCTCGGCAGTGTATGGCAACTAACTTGTCCTGCTTTGAAAATTTCCATTTGAAAAGGTCCCTCAAATATCCAAAACTTTTCCCACCCCCTCCCCTTAAGCCCCTCCCTCAGGAAGACGATCCAAAACAAGGTTCAGCCCCAGTCTCGAACAGGTTTCTTCGCCTATGTTCATCATCTATACTGATAATGACTGCGCGAGAAGCGCTCGGTGAAATTTTTTTGAAAAAATAGATTACGGCAAATGCGTACTTTCAACATCATGCTACAAAACTGACAAATTTAATTGGCAGATCCCATATTGATGTACCACTCCTACAGATATTTGGAGATGCATCTCTCTTTTTTGTGATCAGAATAGTTCCATGTATTATTACCTTAATAATGGTCATTAGGTGCAAGTGCAAACAGTCACGAATGCGAGTCAAGCGCGTCGAAATGTTTTATGTATTTAAGATTTCCATAACAAAACCTACATTCAGGCTCTGAATTGAGACACTTTCAATTGCCCAAAGAACCTACTCCAGGTAAGAGAATGGCTTTTTGATGCCAATCAAAAAGCCGTTCTCAGTTTTTGATGTCTCATCTTTAGAAATTTACAAGTGAGAAAATGTTATGCTATTAATTACATTTTTTAGAGAATAAGTTTGATTACCAATTGCTTTATGAGCTTTTTTTGGTGTTTGCTTTCAAATGCGTGTGAAGCTGCTTTTTCGACTGGGCGAGGGTTGAACGTTGCTTTGGACCCCCGTCCTAGAGAAGGGGTCTAAGGGGGCATCCCCCTCCCATTTGGGAAATTTGTTAATATTTGAGGGTCCTTAGAAGCAATTTGGTGAAATATTTTGCAAATTTTAAGGATCCATTTTTGCTCTTTTCATATTTGCCATTATCGATCGCTTCCGCTATACATGTAGGCGGATAATAATGACCAACTTTTTTCCATCTCGTTTCTTCAGTGCCACCGACTTGGAGAGAATGGCCCAGATCTGCAAGAAATATATTTTAACTGAGAGATTTGCACAACGCATCGAGAGGTTTTAAAACAAAATTTTCTCCCTTACTGGTGACTCATGAATGGTAGAAGAACTTCAGAAAACAAGGTTTTAGAGGTCCATTTGTTCCCCATATTTCAAGAATGGGTACATTTAGCTTAAAACACTCGGGAAGTGCCCTTTCCGCTCATCTGAGGGGTTCGTAAAGCGAAAAATGTTTTTGTCCGCTCCTCGTCAACTGATTGTGGCAATCCGCTTAGAAACATGTATTATCATCTTTCATAGATTGTTTTTTCACTACTTGAGAAGTTGCAGACAAGAGATCCATATTTCAAGGCTGGGTACTTGCAGCTTGAAACACTCGGGGAGTGCCGTTCCCGGCCATCAGGAGGGTTTGTTAAGCCAAAAATTTTCTTGTACGCTCCGCGCCAACCAATGGTGGCGCTCCGCTTAGATAGTTTCCCTGGCACTCAGCCTCCCCCAACATCAAAAAACTGGAACGTTAAAATGCAACTTAAAATACCTAGAAAGTGCCTTTTCCTGCCACCTGGGAGGCATTTTTGTCAAAATTTTCTCGGTACGCAAGCGCACCAACCCATGGTGGCTCTACGCTTAGATAGAGTCGGGGCTTAGTTTACCCCCACCCTACCCCCACCCCCATAAATATAGTCTTGAATACGTCCCTGTACTAAAGCAACCTCATTTGAACAAGGAAACCTTGTAAATTTGTAGATTCAGATACCAATAATCAAAACTGCAATTTACAAAGTTTACGTAAGTGATAAGCTTATACATGTGTATAGTGAGCCACAGGAATAACATTAGGTTACAAACAACGATCTAATCAACAAATTCACTACAGGCTGATTTTAGGTATGCCGCCATTTTTTCAGTTTTACTAATTTAAATACAACTAAATGTTCCTTTTGCATACGCGTTGTTGTCGGAAAATTTTCATTCTTTGAGAAAATCTTCCCCTCAAAGTTTGTTCGTATAAAATGAAAATGTTCCCTCAAAATTTGGTCGTATAATATTAGTTTTTCCCGGACACATGGTGAGGGGGAGGGGGCTGCCTCCTAGACTCCCGGCTCGCAGGTCCACGTCTGTATGTCCTGTTGCTTCTTCACATGTAGCATTAACTTTCTTGTACATAACTTTCTTGTTTTTTGGTCTATATCGCAAGACTTTAAGGACGATGAGATATGGCAGAAGCGTATTTAAATGACGGTCAGGTAATAAGAAATTACGTCACACCTAACAAATAATACATATGTGCGTTTAAACTACAACAACATTTTGTATGAGACAAGCGTCTTGAAATTTGGATGATGTAAACAATATTCTGAAAATGTATGAAATGCTATACTTCACTAGTGTACATTATCAACCCCCATAATTGAAATGTAATGTATTAAGCTATTGTAACCTTAACAAAAGTACTGTAATAACAAAACATTCTGCTTTCAGCTACAGTTATAAAAAGTGTGCTTAATTTTGAATACCAAAACTGTGTCACACATTGGCCATGGACATTTAAGGTTTGTTCCTCTCAACTTTCATTACTGTCCATGGTAGGATCCATTGAACTTGCACCAAAAAGGTATCAAAGTAAAACAAGTTACTACCCATCTGCTTATGCTAGTAGATTGCCAGCATTCGTTCGGTTGGTGTGTGGTTTCGTCAAATTCCGCTACTGGGTGCATGAGTTGCAAAAGTAAACCGATAGTTTGCTTTTTAGAGTAACGATCAGTACCGTTTGCAAAAAAGTAGACTGCCTTAAAATTAAACACTCGATATTAGCCTGACATTCACCCAATGCACTGGTTGGTTATGTCTCACTGATTTACGAAGTGATGACATATTTCTCAAAATTTCAGGGTATTATAAATTTGTCAAAACAAGTTATTCATAGTTGTTTTAGGGTTATGTATAAGGAATACTTTCCTGAATGAAGTGCATTTAATGTGAACTTTACACGCAAGGCGATGGGCGTTCCGTAGAAAAACAACCATTATCGACAAAAAAGTTTCAACGGTAACTGTATTCTTGTAAGATGTGACCAGAAAGCAGACCGGCTTCCTAGTGTGACCTAAGAAGCTCTTACCGCAAGTGCCAAAGGCGAAACAGCCGAGTGTCCAAGGGTCTTTCAGTTCTTATATAATATTAAATGGCTTTAACGGTTATGACTCACCGATTCCGGAGACAATCCTGCGTCACCCATGTGCAATTTGAGACTCCAGTGAAAAATTTTTAAGAATGCATAGGATAACCTCTCCTCATTAAGACCCAAAATAAATGAACCATATACTGCGCTAATTAACTATTTTGAGGACATCATGAAGAATTCATCCGTCTGTTCTACGAATATTTTTACAGAGTCCTAAATGCTAGGCATCCGATAGATAATCTAAAGCAACTATAAGATTGAAAACTGAGAATTACCCACCTTTGCAGAAAAGTACGAAATTTACGAGCTGTTTGTCTTGTTAAGACACTTGATACCTAATGCTTGATCCCTACAGCCATGAGCATGTTACGATCCTTGTTGACGATGGTAAATAATCAGTCAGTGTTAATATCTGATTCGTAGCGTAAGTACCTTTAATCTGCTTCGCACTGGTCTATATAGCCGGCAAATCAGTCTTTTGTAAGTCGTTGAAGGATAAATAACGGACTCATGCAGCACCCCTGTCGTGCAAGGATTACCAAGATGGTGTAGAGTGTGATTTTAGTATTGTATGGAGATTAAAGGATACTAAGAAAGCATACCTCCTATACGGGCCCACATACGGGCGTTCCATACATGATGGACTCCAGATTTTGTAAGGTCTACTCATTCATTCCTCTTTTTCCGTCTTTGACCTTGCTGATTGCCCACTGATAATTTGCAGCTAAGCTCGCATCTGTTTCGCGTGTACTCCAAGTGTGCTAGGGAGTAGGGTGGGATGTGGTAGGAGGAGGCATCAAAGAAAGAATAGACAATATCATGGAACAACAGTAGGTGGAGATTCCATAACAGAGAGAGTAAAATGAATTCACGGAAAAGATTCCGGAGAGTCATGGTGAACGAAGAATTGTGGCAATTTTGTTTTGTAGAAATATAGTAGAGTGCGATTTTCTGCAATTTAGGGGATTTGGATATGCCAGAACCTTTTCTGGTAGTTTTTGACAGCTTATTAGGTTACGTGTGTTAAGAATAACACTATAGCACGGTGGTGTAAAATTGTCACAATGGCTTAGAATGAAGTTTCCTTCCATATGCGGCATTTGGAAAGTCAAATACTCTCTAATACACCCGAACCAAGCATGGTAGGACACACATTCAAATTTGTGTTCAAGTATGTTTCCTGCAATCTGGGGCTTTGGAATGTCAAATCAAGTAACCTCAGTCCCACCCATGATCTCTGCGTTATTATTGTATAATATTGCATACCGACGTATCCGGGGGGCCCAGCAGGCCATGCCCCCCCCCCCCACTGAAAAAGGAAAATTAAAAAAAAACGAAAAAGGAGAGAAAAAATGAAAAAAAGAAAAGAAAAAGAGAGGCGAGAAAAGAGAATTTTCTTAATGATTCAAAAAGAAGTTTAAGCTGTATATTTCAGTAGGGGGTGGGGTGAGGTGTGTTTTCGACCGAGTGATGGATCTATTGTAATCCTTTTCTATCACAAATGTTTCTCAAACCATCAGAATTTTCGCAAATCCTTCGCAAACTATCAAATTTTTCGCGCGCTTTAAACCTTACCGCAATGTTGTTCTATAATTATCAATATCTTCCGATAACAACTCGCAGTGAAGCACAGCAACAAAAGTCCAAAGCTGTCTACAAATTACCGGTTGAAAAACTGGCTTTTTGGGTGACATATATGTTTGTTCGGCAATTGAAAGTGTCTCGATGCATGTTCTGAACGCTGAATGCAGGTTTTGTCATGGAAATCTTATTCAGCGAAAAGTTTCGGCGCGCTGGGCGCGCATGCGTCACGGTTTACATTCCATCTCATGACCATTATGAAGGTAATAATACATGGTGATCACAACAATTTCAAAAAAAAAAACATCTGTAGGGGTCTTGCATCAATATGGGCTCTCTCAGTCTAATTTGTAGCACGATGTGAAAGGTTGGAACTTGAAAGTACGTATTTGTCGAAATACAGTTTTCAGAAATTCTTACTGAGCGCTTCGCGTGCAGCCATTATCGGTATAGATGGTGGTTGGAAATACACTTACGACGAAAAACATTCTGAACTGCGCTTGTTAGTCTTTCACCCTTTCTGCTATGCCAATCAGGGAGGTCTAATATCACCTTCCTGCACCTCTCCCTCCCGCACATTCCTAATTGCTGGAAGCTATTTTTCTGGATTCTCGTTCAAAATTACTGTAAAAATACGATAGTTGTAAAGTGCTCGGCATCATACTCTGTATCATCATTTGGATGTCAAGTAATGAGCATTCAGTGGCATATTTAGGGGGAGGCGTTGGGCCATGGGCCCTCCTTACTGATACGGGCTTTATTCTTCAGTACCTAAAGTAATTACAATTTTTAACAGAAAATTTTACTCCAAAGGTAGCATATGTGGCACCAGATTGTATGTAAAGACACCTAATTTTTCAAAAATTTCAATCATCCCCTCCACTTAGACCCCTTCCCCAAGCCGGCAATCATACAACATACTGCATGGCAAACAGTTAGAAAAATCTTGGCTATGCCACTGTAAGCATTATGGTATTGCTTCATTTTCTGTAATTGATCCGGAGCTTGCGGAAGGACCCCTACAGGTATCTGCCAGCCTTAGATGCCCTTTTAAAATGCAAAAGGAAGCAAAGGAAAATTTTGGTAATAGTCAAAGAACGTTGTTTCTGTGGACTCCACGCACGTATTTTGCCATACAAAAATATCCCGAATAGAAGAAGGTAGTAAAGTAGCCAAAAAAAGGGTGGGGGCTTCAGGAGATTTGTTGACAACGTATTGTTCTCTTAGAATAATTTCCTCTTTCACCTATTACAAAAAATTAGAATTCACTTAATTATGGAAATTTTCCAGCCATATATGATTAGCTCCAAAAAAAGTCCCAAAGATAGTATCATTTTCCAGTTAATCAACATTAAATTAACAAAGGGGAGGGTACACCCCTCCCCTTAGGCCCCCAGGACGGCACCTTTATGAAGTGACAAAGGAAGAATTTCCGTTGCTGAGCACGAACGCAGGACACATGAGGTGCAATTTACGTAGACATGGGAGTTTAAGCTGGCATAGCATTACGACATCTTCGGTGGTGCCCCCAATCAAGAAAGTCTGGCGGCGCCACTGAGTGCAATAACGTCTTCATGTTGGAAAGACAATTGTTCTCTGTGTGTAGTATTTTGTTTTTTTTTTTTTGTTTTTTGCTTCTTTTTTTGTCGGTCTAGTATCCTATGTTCTTAGCGTTGTCAGTGACAACGATACATTACTATACATTTCCATTTAACAATTTGACAACTGACTGTTGTAAAGTTTACAAGTGTTTGACCTCTTTAATTAATGAAACAAAAGAGTAACTATTCAATCATTAATTTGTGCATTCTCTCCAAGCTGATGGAACTGAAGAAACGAGATGCAAAAAGTTGATCATCTTGTACGCCTACATGTTTAGTGATCATCGTTAAAATGAAAAGAGCAGAAACAGATGTTTAAAATTTGCAAAATATTTCACCAAATCGCATCTAGGGCCCTTAAATATTAAAAAATATTCCAAAGGGGAGGTGGACACCCCCTCCCCTTAGACCCCTCCCTCAAGAGGGCGGTCTGAAACAACGTTCAGCCCCCACCCACTCGAAAAAAGGCTTACCCACACAGTTGAAAGGACACACTATAAAAAAAGATCTCTTATAAAGATTTGAAATCAAAATTATTCTCTCAAAATTATTCTCTCAAAATTGTAACTTATTGTACGAACTTTTCGCACTTGTAAATTTCTATAACATCAGACATCAAAACTTGGAATGGTTAAACGCAACTTAAAAGAAGGGTCTAAGCTCAAATCAAGTTCTGATATATTAGAGGGGTACTTATTCAAAGCAATCTGGTGAAATTCCCGTTGAAATCCGACGTGTAGTTCTCAAGATATCAGCAGATCAAGTTGTCACATTTTCAACAGAAAGTGAACTTGAAGCACATATGATGTCATAGCCTCACATTAATGAACAGTCCTTTGTTTTTCTTCAAACTTAATAACCAATTTTCTCCTCAATAATCAAATGTTATGGGAATGTGAATGCATGAGAGGCATGGGAAAATCAGGGAGCTGCCTAGTGATATAACTCCGACTAATATATTTGTCTTATTCAAGTCCTTACTGAAGTTTAGCTACGTAACAGGTGTCGAATATGCACGCCAGTTTTAACTACGTCGCTTTGACGTACATAACCTACTCCTGCAATAACCATGACAGAGATCATCCAATTTCACTGTATTCATGAGCCTTATTTGAAGTTATCTCTCGACTGTTGATTGGTGTCCTTACATAAATTTGTATATTGCAAGACAGGCGTAAACTGGAACGTAACATTAAGGGGTTTTACTAATCACACTTAAAATCCCTTGACTTGGCAGCTTGAAATGTTAGGTAATCAGCCTTGAATTAGCCAGTCTTTGGTTGGATTTTTATGATTTATGTTTTTGTGCTCGTATATATGAATACTTTAGGCGTGCATATTTTACGCAAATCGACGAAGAGTTCTTGCGAAACAAAGTTCACAAAAGTTGATATTACGAGTGCAGCCAATATAGGTGCAAGAGTAATACACGTCCGACGGGAATTCAATACTGCTGGCTGCTGTTCCGGTAGCGTGCCTTTCGAAAAGTGGCTTAAGACTGAATAGACACCCAGGCAGTCCCAAGGAACGTTAAACGCGATGCATTCCTGCCTGGTTACCCTTCGAACATTATAAGTAGATAACTGCACTTGTGACCGCAATGGTATACGGCCTTCATTAGCATAAGTGGCTTTCAGGTTCTGAAGTATTCATCCTAAAATTATTGTAAGGTACACAATTTATCATTTTGAATATTCAGTCTACCTTTATGGATCAAACGTTTCAGTTTGTACAACATTCCCATCCATATACCTCTAACATTCATAATGCAAGTAGCTATTGCCGAAAGATACGACGTAAGCCTGATTAAAAAAAAAAAAAACAAGACTTTGATCAGTATTTACCTGTATTACTATTTCTTATACATAATCGAATCTTCCAATACAATATTGCAAATTTAGTGGTATACGTTAATTTTTGTTGAAAGTTGCCCCATTTTGTTATGTTAAAAATACAAGTAACATTGGTTTTTCATTAAATCAATGGTTAAAAGCTGTTCCTTGGGTAACTGAACAATTCAAAGTGGCCCTCGAATTACAACAAGTTTAGAAGCCTAGGAGCAATGACCTATTCGTATATAGCACTACATTTTATCCATCAAATTGTCAAAGCTCTTAACAGACTTCAAAGTGGATATAAGTTTTAAGTCTGTAATTCTAAGGTAAATTTAGCCGATCTGACAACTTTCAAAAGTTTTAAGGATATGTCTAAGGTTGTGGTCGTGAAAGGGCATGTAAAGCTGATACAAACGACTTCTTTCGCCCTCTCATATAGCGTCACAACTGAATCTGGACATAAATTCTACCACGCGCCAATGTTTTTCTCCACATTCACCCAGTGGTACGATTAGTATGATTACTGAGAATGACTGCCAACGTAACCCACTTAAACGAAAAATATTGTGTAAGCAATCTTGCCTTGGTAGATTTTGTTGCAAGGGTTTATTTTCGGTCCCTTTTATGTGAATTTAAAAGTGTACTACCTTAGAAATTGCTGCAAATTTTGCGAATGTTTTTGTCACAAGTGAAGCCAAAGCAGATGTCGGAGAAATTTACCTGGAGGGTAACATTTGTCCTACGTGGCGATCCTATCCGACCTACAAAGAAATCTATGACAGAAAATATTGAAGAGTTGAAAAGTCAAATTTCGTGTCATCATTTTAAGAGAGGATTTCAAGTTGCATTGTGAAATAACTGAACCACTATCATGTGCCTCTTCTGCTTGCCTTAGTGTACCCAGCCTAGGAAGATTATCACAACAGAGACCGTAACCAACAGTAGGCGTATAAGAAAACATTCCATGAGGGAAAATGAAGGTGCAACTCGATAATTTTTCTTACTACCCTTACAAAAAAAGTGTCTCATGCCACATAACCACATGTGGCAGAGTATATGAAAATACATCAGGAAAAAAGTGTGGTTATGCGTGGTGACACATGTGGTATTGGAACCAATCTTACACACGAGACCACGCTTTTCCCTGCATGATTGCCACAACTTGAAATCTGGGTCAAAGCGGGGAAAGCTGCGTCAGATTGACACATGTGACAAACCAGGGCAAAGTGTGACAACCAAGGCCATGGAACGAAATCGAACTATTGCATTTTTTTTTACTCAGCACCACACTTCCCACACATTTTCACACTTTACCCCAGTTTGCCTCCTGTTACCTGTGTCAAAGCGGGTTTTTGGTTTTCCACACATTGCCTCATGTTCAGACTGTGGAAATGCAGGGCAATGTATGGCACTTTGGAAACTCGTGTCAATTGTTTATTAATGACACGCATTATAACGCAAAAATTCAGTGAAACTTCACGCCTTTCCACACCCCACCATAGTTTTGCAGAGTTCGACACAGTATTTTACGTGTGGTATTGGAACTTTTGTCACACAATTTTTTGTAAGGGTATACCAAGCAACAATGTATTTAATGAATTTAGCCTTGAAAATATCACATGTCTCACACTTTGGTCCTGTAATCGATGAATACTTTTGCTAGGGGCAAGTATGCTAGTCTAGCCTTTGCCACATACGTCTATGCGTGTAAATGTGTATAAATGTAAACCCCCATTCTCCAGTTGATAGCACCGCAAAACCGAGTTCCGCTGTATCCCGTCATCGGGTAGAGCACTGAGAGCAGGAACATTGCAAACTTAGAAACCTAGTAAACTCTGCCTGCGGCTCGAACGCTTTCTATATAATAAATAAGCTATGTCCCACCACCAAAAATAATGCAAAGCAATTGATATATGGTGATCATAGACGCAGAAAGCTGTTCGAGACTGGGGATGAACCGCCTTTCGGATCGCCGTCGTGGGGAAGGGGTCTAAGGGTAGGGGTGCCCCCTTCCTTTTTGGAAAATATTTGGATATTTGAGGGACCTTAGATGCAATTTGGTGCATCAATTCGGAAAAATTTTAAGGTAAACTACTGCAAAACTTTGACATTTTTTACAGAAATATTTTGAAAATTTTTTGGAAAATTTTTGGATATTTGAAGGACCTTAGATGCTATTTTGTGCATATCATTTTTAAACAAATTTTAAGGTTCATTACTGAAAATTTTTAACAATTTTTTTTGGAAAATTTTTGGTTATTTGAGGGACCTTAGACTGAATTTGGTGCATCATTTTGGGCAAATTTTCAAGACAAATATTCGTCATCTCAATGTACATTATAAGTGTCGTGTTATTAAAATTATCAGTTGGCGACTGCTGTAGGCTTGACATCAAAGGTTGAAAATTCAAAAGATACAGAGAAGCTCACAGTCTACACAATACAGGAAGAGAGAAAAAGAGTGTGTTTCGATTACACATTATGTTCAGTTTTATCCCTTTGTCTGCACAAGGAGTAGCTTTACTTAGTTACGGGAGGAGCTACAGGTTGCATATATGGGAGAATTGGGTCTGTTTGGGATGGTGAGAATTGCTGTTTAATATAAATTACTGCAAATTTTTTGACATTTTTTATAGAAAATTTTTGACCATTTCTTTGGAATTTTTTTTTTAATATTTGAGAGACCTTATACCCCTTTCACACTGGCGAGATTTTCAACGGGTGCACCGGGTGCACCCGTTGAATGTCTCAGTATGAAAGGGAACTTGGGTGAAATACCGTCGAAACACCGATACAATTTTCGGAATTTTTTACCATCGAAGCTTCCAGGGTAAACTACCGGGAAATACCGGGACTCCACCGTTGAAAGTCCAGTGTGAAAGGTCGTCTCGGTGAAACGCCGTGCGAAATGCAGATTAAATGTTAAAGTCATGTTTTGTTTGCGGTCACACTCGTCAGGTCAGATTGATTCGCACTTAATACATAGCGTTCTCATTAGGCCTGTAACCAAGGGGGGGGCACTGGGGGCCAGTCCCCCTGCTCTTCGAGCATAGCCACACCCCTGTGCAATAGCATACTTTCGAAGCCCCCTGAGATTTGCCCCCCGCATGCTCTCCAGGTGTGGTTACGGGCCTGGTCTTTTGTATTTCGACTCATTTCATTGTAATGCCGCTCAACTGAATATCTGGATGTGGCTTCGCCGTACACATGTGTGGACTACTTTCTCTTGAGATGTAATTGTTAAACTGTGTATGGGTGTCTTGTCAAGTGACTGCAACACCGAACATGACTCTTTCTTGGAGTAGGGAGGAGGAGAGACTGTTCCTGCAGCAGGGACGCATATACGTGAATGTGCAGGGTGCCGGGGTGTGAACTATTTTGGCATCTACTACATTTCTTTGCGACCAACTCCCATTAACATAGAAGTTGTACGCAGTAGCGTATGCAGGATTTCTCTCAATGAGGGCCATGCAGTATGTTTTGGGATCGCGGGCCTGGGAAGAGTCTAAGGGAACGGTGTCCGCCTCCCCCTTTGCAAGTTTTTGAAAAATTAGGTGTATGCTACCTTTTGAAGTAAAATGTGTGTTACAAATTTACGTATTTTTAGGAACTTAAAAAAATGGCATCCGTGAGGGGGTCCATGGCCCAATGCCCCCCCCCCTGCCTTAGTCATTGATTGTGCGATCCGAATTTTCTAGATAATTACAATTTACAGGACGGTAGTAATTATCATAAGCGTACGGTACTCTTCCAATTGGGAGGCAGATATTTTTTTGCCCTAATCTCAAAAATTTGTCCGAAATTCATTACAGTTCAGGTATTTAAAATAGACCACTAAACCACCAAGCGCTCGAAAGTTTTTGCACAGTTAACGGGCATTCGATCAAAAATTCGGGAAAACAGTGCAAAATTCGGGCAATCGTTTTATTACTTTTACCTCATCTCTGCCGAAATTTCAGTTAGAGCAAGGTATCCAATGTAGTTAATGTCTGGTCTACTGTTTCAAAGGCATACTGGACTGGATTTGAGACTGACTTTTGGTTGTCAGAGACCGACTTGTGATTTTCACCGGGGCTGTCACACACCCCCATATCCCCGTATTTACGCCACTGCCTGCTGCTTCGAAGTGCGGCGACATTCAACGAGTTAAGTGGCACGTCGGCGGACTCGGCAGCATACGACACCATACTGCAAATACTTCATAAACATGGGTGGCATCGAAAAGGCAAAGTCTCAGATGCTAAACAAAATAAAATAGCCTACATTAATCGCACAAAAAGGCATCCAGTTGGCCTGTTTCCCTCCGCTGGTTCTTCCCTTTGCTTCTTCTCCCTCCATCCCCACCCTCCCCTCTCCCTCCCCAGAATAAATTATGTGACCCACAATTATCCAAAAATGGCTTTAGAAATTTAATAACTCCACTCCTTAGGTTAAATGTTCCTCCGCTTTTAGATATTATTGTGTGTGTGTGTGTGTGTGTGTGTGGGGGGGGGGGGGCCTGGGGCAGTTCAAGATGGTGGAAGGGGGCGGTAGTCTAAAAAAGTTTGAGAAACACTGGTTTAGTCCAACGGTGAATCCAACGGTGGTTCACCGTTGAAAGCCGTGTGAAAGGGGTTTAAGATGCAATTTGGGTGCATCATTCTGGACACATTTTAAGGTAGATTACTGCAAATATTTGATATTCTTCACAGAAAAGACAAGTAAGGGGTTTTCGTCCTTGGAAAGTGGGGGTGAAGCATACTTCCTCCTTCTCAATTTTTGCTGGGGGATGCCACCCCCCACCACCAGCCCCGCTTCCTACGCCCTTGATGGTGGTTAAATTTTTCATCAATCCACTCGAATGTAATATAATGCTGTTAACATTCAAGATTTTATGCTCTCTTTTCATAATCAAAGTACATAATGCACCTTACACTAAGTGTACCCTCACTTTAATACATAATTTATCAACAAAGGCCATGAAACGGGGAGATAAAAGGCCATTCCAGTACTTTGAAGTATGAATAGTGAAAAGGAAACTTTTCAGATCAAACTTCGTTTTGCACCTCTAACTCTTGGTACCCGTTTGGAACCATCACAGGGCACGTAGGAAAAGTGCAATAGATTCTCATTGCAGTTTTTTTTCTATAATATGTCACCTAGGCCCAGTGGGTCAGTCAAAAAGTGTGTCACCATAAAAAGGCCCCTCATCCTATTGTTAAAGGAAACGTCATTCGGCTCGACGATTAGTAGACAGAACATAAGATAATTAGAAGACTGAGTGACACGGAGCCTGATAGTAGAACTATATTCCTTTTTCCGAAATATGTTGCCTTCAAATAATAAAGATCCATGTCGGAGGATTACTCTGGTTACAAATTTATTCAAAATTGCATTACGTGTCATCAAGCACACAAGTTACATATGAAAGAGATATTTCAAGTTGGGTTAGTGAGTATATAATTCAGACAGAAACCGCCATGAGTGCATTTTTGTTACAATTCTAAGAAGCAGCTTTTTATTCTTGAATATGCACAGTTATCCAAATACCAGCCATTTAGTGATTAGATCATATAGAGAAGAATAATAATTTCAACGTTTAATAAGAATATTTTAAGTTGGGCAGTACACGTAACGTGTGTATTGTAAGAAAAGAGTCTTTTGGTTGTTAAATAAAAATACAAACTTAAAGGGGAATATTGCTCTTTTTTTACAGAAAACTTTCATATTTTTAAACCAATATTAATATATACAGAATGATAGACAGTTAAAATTAAGGCAGTATGGTAGCTTTCTTTTCAAGAAACAAGGCTCTCACAGGAAGAAATTTAGTTATGTGTTGCACAAAAGTAATTTGTTCACCCAAACTTTGAAAAATTCAAATGATTCGTTACTCTCGAAAAGTGTAATATTTTGAGGAGATAAAGCGTTGCTAAAGTTTACTGGTGAGACTGAACGGTTAAATAATGATTTAATTAAGGTATTTTCTTTGCGTGCCTTGTTTTTGCATTTTAAACAAAATATTACACTTTAACACACATGCATGCATTAACAAACTATGTCCAAAGACACTGGTGAGAACATCTACTGAAAAATATATGTCTATATATCTTAAAATGAAAGTATCGATTTATGTACATATTTTCAAGGTAAATGCAATCACAAATAACAATGAATAACATATGAGTGTTAAATCATGGAACAAAATATGGAAAGTTCAATTTTACATCACGAAAGTATAAAAAGTTATAAGGAAGTGAATACTTTAATGGAATAAGTCTTTGCAAACGTAAACAAGATTAACTAGAAAGCCAAAAGGTTTTGTGATTCCTTGCCATATGATATATTGTAACAAGCATGCGATCCCACACAGTTATCCTACTCGAGATACAGTATCATGTTAATAATTCGAAACCTTATGAAACCTG
>WURT03654236.1:0-38565 GCA_009936505.3 Holothuria glaberrima
AGTCAACGCATTATTACTGAATGGAATAATCTGCCACAGGAAGCTATTACTGCTACAACAGTCAACGGATTCAAAAGTAAAATTGACCTTATTCTACGGAAAAGAAGGGGGCTCTACATAAGCCAGAGACGGCTGTCTGCCCAGTTTTTACGACCCCATCGGCAGTTACTGCCGATGGGGTCCGGTGAGTTACGTTGAGTGTATGTTGCAGGACACTTTTGCCCGACATTTCAGTTCATGTGTTTCTGAATTTGCATCTTTTTCTACGTAAAAAGCAATTTTCAGAGCGAATTTAAGGAGGAGAAAGGGGTAGGAGAGGATGTTAGGCGTTACAAGCACCAAGGTCCACTCCGCGTACGCCATTGGATATAAGTATATGAGTCAGTTAATGGAAAACAATTCAAGAGGTATATATATATATATACATATGTCGATAAAGGAAGTAGTAAATGCTAAAAGTTTTCGGAAAATTCCACGACGTTTCGAGTATAAACTCTTCATCAGGTGGCTAAAAAAAGCAACTGAACAACAATCAAATAGAAGTAGAGAGAGCACACATTGAAAAACGGCACGGACAGATCGGTTGTAAAAATTGAAAAATGACACGGTGGAAAAACAGCGATATGAGGGCTGAGTGAAACTGGTAAAATGTAAGTTCAAAAGGGGTAAGTTAAAAATGGTCCATTCTAACGTTAAGACCGTGTGAGGAGAGGGTTCCGAGCTTCATGATAAGCCGGTTTTCGGTAGTCAGGCGGTCACGGTCGGAACCTCTGCACATTACGGCTGCGGTAACTGCTAGGACTTTATCGAACACGTGATGGGAGATTGAAATGTGTAGCTACCGGATAACCTTGAAGGTTATGTTTGATGTACCTGAGGTGTTCAGTTACTCGGCCAGCGAGGCGAAGTTTGTCTTTCCCACATACAGACAGTTACAACGTCCACAAACTAAAATGTAAACCACATTAGTGGAAGTACATGTAAAATGTTGGTTAACAGTAAATATGTTACCGCTGGGACCCAAAATGTTGATGAGGATGTTTTTACCAACTACTGGGCATGTGTTGCATCTACTGCGATTACAGGGGAATGTTCCTTGGGTGTTTTCTGTGGGCTGTAGTGGATGGGAAGCCCGACCTAAATGATTGGCAATATTCTTTTCAACTCTGAAGCTCGTAATGGGAGGTTCGGGGAAAAGGTCACAGGTCGAGGGGTCTTGCCGAATAGTCTCAACATTCTTGTATATGACACGTGTATATATATATATATATATTGTTTCCAGTCATTCATGGTTTGCAACTTACAGATAAAACTGTCAACCCCTTTAACACTTTGAATATAGCATCACATATGGTACAGTGTAAAGATAGGGGCGTGCTGGTGTTGAAAGTTTGCTGGTAAAATCTCTCTAATTTACGATGTGATACTAATCTGTACTCTGTCATTCCTTCGAGGATCTTATTTCTTGTACCAACGACCGGAATATCCACGAGATTGTAAGGACGTTCACAACGAATGCTCCTCATCAAATTCCAGTGGGGTGTTTTCAATCAAACCTGATGGATATCCAGAACCATTTGAAGTCTATTGTCGAAATGATTTCCATCTCGGTGGATGGGTGGTACGACATTTCTATGCTGCATAATTTTAAATTGGTTTCATCGCAATAATATTATTTAGTAATCTGTTGGAATACCTTTTTGGAAACTTACTATTCGATATGATATTACAAAGGTTCTTTATCATTCCAGGTGCTCCATAGACGAGTCAATAGTTCTATTGATTTCAATCGAGACTGGCAAGAATACAAAAATGGTTTCGGGTTTCTTTCCACGGAATTTTGGCTTGGCAATGAGAAGCTTTCATACATGACAAACCGGGCACAATACAAACTTCAAATTGATATGGAATCATCCAACGGTACATCACAATTCGCAACTCATGATCCTTGTGGGATAAGTGATGAATGGAGCCATTATAACCTAGTTTCTGTTGGAAACTTCCGTGGAAATATAGAAAAGTAGTTAAAACTGACCAGGATTCAAAAAGTCCTGGTTTTGTAAGATTTTTGAAATAAGCAGTCGCGTAGACACGTAGTACAAACTATTTTAAAGTTCTCAGGGTAGTTTGATTGTGGCATTCTGTAGTGTAACGATGGTAATAATTATCACAGTTGCGTAACGATGGTTCAGGGTGCCCGGTGCGAAAATGATTTGAGATGCTGACTAATAGTGTCCATGATGCATCCGTTATAACCGAACAAACAAAGTAGATATCCTTTACCACAGACGTCCTACATTTGCCCCCAGAGCAAATAGTTACGCCCCTACAACTAATTTAGTGTTTGGAAGAAAAAGTTTAAATAAAGATAGCTGAGGGGAGGCTGTGTATTTGTTTCGATGACTTTAGTCCTCCAATTTTTTTTGAAGCACTCAAGCAATAGCTTCCTAATTCGACAGAGAAATTTGTCTCCCCCAAAAGCAAGGTCTGGAAAAAATATAGACGACGTCAAATTTAATTGAGTTTTTCAAAGACTATAAAGACTTCAACAATTTCCTCGATTACTAGAATCTCTTTATATTATGCAGATATCTCTTGTCCTCCAAATATGATCTTTGGGAATTGTTCCTGACAGCCATCTTGTGACCATCCTACAGGTTTAAATAATTGCGATGACGACTGTTATGAGAGTGTAGAAACGTGTGTATGTTTCATTTAATTTCTGATGAAAGACGGCAAATGTGTACTTCCAAGTGAATCAGGATGTTTCCTTACTCAAGCTAATGCAGTTTTAGTGGTAGGTTGCACAATATTAATGAAGCTACAAGTGAATGGCGTCGTTAATTTAAAGAGGGTATGACACGGAAAAAATTAAATTTTCAATAAATAATCTTTTGATACAGCTTGTAACGATAGGAATGTTTTTCAGACGAAAACAGCTTCACATATACTAGAAAACGGCCATATGAATTCTCAAATAGAGGCGACGCGCAGCTTATCTGACACTCGAAAGCCAAAAAATTACTTTTAGCGCGTCTCACGAAAATGACGTCATTGGAGGCAGGCTTAGCAACGCCTCTAGCCAGCTCACCCATTGTTGCGCAATGCCCAGAAACAGTGCACTTAGAGAAAGTGCAGCCTGTGATCCCACATAAAGACGTAAACACCCCGAAATACTATCTATAATCTTATTAAATTTTGCCAATTACTTCAAAGAAATATTTATCCAAAAGTTAATACTTTGCACTTATATGATGATTTACCTTGTTTTATTTTAATTATTCTGTCTATGAAATTTAACCGACGAAATTTTGGCCAATTTGAAAGCAAGAGTTAGCCTAGGTCCAAAATGGTTTAGTCTCCGATCGGAGCGCTGTGGGCCCTTTGCATCAAGTAGGCCCAAAATGGCTGCAACATTTTAGTGCTTTTTGCAACTTAAAAGAAGGTATATTCTCCCGAAGAGTTACGGGACAGCAGTACTTTTGTCGCTGAAGCAACACTATTTTACCTTTAGCTCGCGATTATGGAAAAGTTGGCGCTACAAAACGTCTTGTCGCCTATATCTAAGATATATTTTCTACTTTCAGAGACGTAAAGCGAAGGTAAGAGATACTTAGTTGCCTACCCTGCTGACTCGCTTACACAAAGACTGTGTAGTCCTTACTACTGTACGTTTCAGACATTACTTAGCATACAGAGTTGATGTAAGGCTACGGTAACGAAACGTTGTGGTGCTTTAGCAACAGGCTTCACTGCGAATACGATGCCTTGTTCGACGATTAGGCCTACGAATGGAGGCTTTCGTCGTCCAACAAAGACATTTTTCACTTAATAGATGTAGGCACCTACCTTCGTGTGTCTCCTTGAACAACAAAATCTACTCTCGGGTACGTACGTTGTGGGCAAGTACTAGCAGTTCTGTCCACAGGCATTTCTATAACGTGATGTGTATTCATATGTACTTACACGTTTAGGTATTATGTGTGCACTAAATAACGCTAAAACTGCCTGTGGTTCTATGTACACATACGCAGGCAAAGTTCCACAATGTTAGAGAAGTAGGCCTATAGGCAGTCCTGGCATGTACAAACACCAGCACTGCAGAACTTAGCACTGTAGAATGTGCTATTAGCTGACCGTCTGCACGTGTTATATTGCTTTTATTTTTGACTGATTCATTTCTGCCGCCATTGACGTCATATGATCATGTGACCAGTTGTTGCAATTTTCGAAACAGGATTTTTGGCCGTTTCCTTCAAATTCCGTTTATGCCGAATTTCATCAGTTTTAACTGTGTGTGAAATGACTTTTTTTACAATAGTGTATCCAATCTTTCAATACACAAAAGTTAATTTGGTCGTGTCATACCCACTTTAATATTCAGGTGCGCAATACACCATTAAGGTTTATTATGTTTATTTTGTTTATTGTTTATCGTTTCATAACTTCAAAACTGACAGAATAATTTGACTGTGGAAGGCTTCAGGATTACTTTACATTATAAAATTGTTACATTGTAAAAGTCCCCGATCTGTAATTTCATTAAAAGAAAATCTTACATCGTTATTATCATTTCATTGGTAATATTCGACTTAAACATTAATTTAACTGAATTCTCTCAGATGTGAACTAATAGGAAAATCGTATCAACGTATGCACATACTTTAAGATCTCTGTAACTTACATATTGTTGGCAGCCAGGGGAAACTCATGTCAATGCAGACTGTTCTGAAAAGTGTATTTGTGAAGACGGTGAACTGAGCTGTAATTCCAACTATGGCTGTGACTCTAATGCAATTTGTGGGGTTCAAAATGGCTTACGAGACTGCTACTATAATGCTGGCTATGAAGGTGACGGTGAAACATGTCATATGCAGACACTGTTACGATGCATACCAAGATAAGAAAAGACAAAATAGCGTCTATACCATAGTGCCGACCGGATGGCCTAGATCACCTTTTAATGTATCTTGTGATATGACTGGAGGAGGATGGACGGTGAGTTAGAATTACCAGGTATCGTTTACTTTGCTTGATATTAAACTTCTTTTACTAATCCAACGTCAATTGGCAAAAGAACTGAATAAACACCGTCAAAAATGTATTATCATCAAAATATTGTCCATTTACGCGATACGCTTGAAGACTGTAGGAATATTTCGCCTTTGCATTTTTATTTTCACATTAGGATTTCAGTGCTCTTAACCAATAGCTTAACTCTTATAGTGTCATAAAAGAGCACTCGACACTTCATTTTTCATATAATTAGTAAATTGGTGTTTACGTTATGTTGGTTAGCATTCTCTCCCAGACTAATAACACAGTAGCTGTAAATAGTAAATTGTTTGGAGATAATTAAAGTTAATCAAATCTTTACATTTTTCGAACGATAGATATTCCAGCGACGCATTGATGGTGTTACTAGCTTTTACCGCAACTGGATAGAGTACCAGCACGGGTTTGGTTCTGCAGAAGATGGTAACGGTTTCTGGCTTGGAAATCAGACGAGTTACAAACTACGTGTAGACATCGTTGACTAGGGTGTACATCTCGTTACAGCGAGTATACAACCTTTGAAACTGGAGACAATAGCACAAAAAATCGGCTGAGTGTGAACGGTCACAGCTGAAACTCATGAATGTTTTCTTTTTCTATTTTCATTAAAAATTTAGCTTAGGCTATGTGCCTTGTAAGTATTTGCAATAAAATCGTAACCGACGTTGGGTCCCCATGGCTGTATAAGTGGAGACTTATACGCTTTGTAGAGTCAAAACTTGGATGAAACACATAGGGTTGAAGCAAAGAACATTAATTTCATATTGAAAAAGGAATTTAATCTAAGCAATTTGGTGTAATTTCATTCAATTCGGGCGTGTAGTTGTCAAAACATCAGCAAACGAAGTTCCTACATCTGTGACCCAAAGTAAGCTTGAGGCAAGCAGGGATATATCACCTCCTCACATTGATAAGGAAAATTTATTCCCTCTGTTTACTCAGTTGTTGTGATGACTTTGAATTAATAGGGATAAGAGATCTCAATGGCGAATTTGAAGTTTGTAAATTTCCCATGCCTCTCATCCATTCACATTCCGATAACATATGTGCTTGCTTCAAGTTCACTTTGGGTCGAAAAAGTGATAACTTAAAATGCTAAAATCTTGAACCACTCATCGGATTCCAATACAAAACTTCACCAGAATGCTCAGAAGAAGTACCCTCAAACATATCGTTGAAAGATTGACCATGACGAAAGTAATCTGATGAAAGTGAGAAATAACATAACTGCAAAAGGAGCAATATAAACTTCGCAACTAAAAAGACAAAGAAGACAGTGAAGATAAATGAACCTAGACCAAAAAATATCATCCATTGGACAAGACATTTTAAATAATAGCACAGTACTCGGAGCTAGAATTTAAGTTAAACAAATTACAACAATTCGATTGAAAGTTCAATTTTTGCAGACTATTAAACACTCTTAACAATTTTTTTGTTTATTACGCACCGATATACAAGATTTCTTGCACTATCACAGCTGATGTTGGCATAAGTATAATGTTATTTAGATTTATCTGGGCCACACACTTTCAAAATAAATTGTAGTTCCACTCACATTCCTGTTATTTTATTGTACCAACTAAAATAGAAACATACATAAGTAACATTTGCCGTTAGGCTGCACAATATTAAGTAATCTATATCTAAAATGGTTCTATTACTGCCATTTAACAAGCCCGAATAAGAGCTCTTAAGCAAGTGCATAGATTTACACCGTCCTTCATTACACAAAAATGTGAATAGGCTCTGCTAATGGTTATTTCAACTTCAAAATACACTCACCTTTGCTTAGAACTTAGCTTAGAACTTTAGCGTAGAATTTGAACACCGTACTTTTTTAAAAGGTTTATCATCTCAAAAGCGTTAATCAGTAATTTCAGCTCCTTAACATGTTATTAAAGGACCGTCTATACTACATAAATTTTGGGGAATGAAGCAATTATGTGTAGCAATCTTTAGTTCTTACAGATGATAGTATGGCTTACAATAATGGAAAATCCTTCAGCATGCACGACGAGGACAACGACGCATGCAGCCACCACACTTACTCCATTGGACATAGAAGAGGCTGTTGGTACAAAGATACTTGGTATGAGGCGTGTCAAGGTAAAGATGTATATTGCAATTATTTCGAAACCGAGAGCAGTTGCGTTATTGTTTGCACTTATTCAAATCTAAACGGCGTCTACAACGGTGGTTACGGAAACAACATTTTTTGATACTATTGGTATCATAATAGGTACTGCAACCTCAGATCTGCTGAAATGAAAATTTCGTCCATCTTCTACGTGACTTGAATCAACTAGCCATGTTAAAAAGGCCCCTGCTGATAGACTTTGCATTTTGTTATAATAAGATAGGAAATAAAATAGAAACATAGGAGAGTTTTTTTTTTTAAACTGAATGGAAAATTCAATACGAAGCAGCTTTGTTTTTCTCACAAAATCTCGCTTTGTGTTATTACGCGTAATATAATGTTTAAATTCTTCGTTTGAACGGTAGCATTGCATCTTAGATTAGATTACAACGGGAAAACTTAGATTACAACCGGAAAACCGTGTTCATTGTTGTTTTGATATAAAATGTCAATCTATTTTGCTCGGAAGGGATATTAAATCCTACACTTCAAGGCTGATGAAAACATTGCGAGTTTTAAACACTGATCATAACAAATGCAATCGTCCCACTACAACCAGGGGGGTAAATACAAAAATGAAAAATACCCAGGCTTGCTCGCAGTGGCCAATCCAAAGAATTTGTCTCGTTATTTTGAAAATAGGGATGTTGCGGCTGAAAAAAGTCAACCTCAGTCCTACTATGATTGGAAATGAGTCATACAGTGAAGCATTTATTCGAGAATGGAACAAATCTCATTCCAACATTGGTGGGCAGAGAGGTAGCCACGAGGGAACAGAACCCAATGTCTCAGGTGGGGATATCTATGCTCCCAAATCGTAGGTTAGATTTATTCCTAACCATACGATGGCTTTACCGTCTTCCTCCGAAGTTATAAGATCATCATGGTCTGAATCACATCATTCTTAGGGTAAAAATTTGAGTATCCGTCTGATTGTGTCACCAGTATTGATGAACATTTGACATCCCGAAAGCTGTAGATTGTACGAAAGTAATGGCCTGGGCGTAACGTATTTACAGCTCTACCTGGAAAAACTTTGACATCCAAGGGGCTCTGGATTGCGAGAAATTACACTTGAACAAGTTATTTTCCTGCGTCTACTAGGGTGCCTGTATAGTTGGCAAGGTTTATGTGGGAGGGCAGCTCCGCAATAAGAGACTCGCCAACGGCAGGAACAGTAAAACGTACTAAATTTCCATTCGAAGCCTATTCCTTAGTTTAACAATGGATAGAGAATTGTCCATGCATAAAGCATAAAGCGAAGTTTCCAGATAAGGACACTGTTATACAGTGGCCCGATAGAGGCAAATGGTGTAAAGAAAATGTAGGGTCGTTTGGGTGGCTGAGGAAGGTGCGTTGGTAAAGTGTGCATGCTTCAGCAAATAATTTATTCCTTCTTTTGTTCGTTATTAAATACAGCTTTCAGTGATACAACTGTTATATCTTCTGCCCTTCACTAACATAATTATTTTACCGATTTTGCCTGAAGACCCTGCTAATCCAGGGGGATCAAAAATTTCGAAATACATTTTGTAGATTTGTATTCGTCATCTTTATTGCGTTCTTTTCCCTCGCTGTATATATATATATATTTATATTGTTTTTTTATATTTATTTATATTTATATATTCATATACATATGTATATATATATAAGCAAATCACATCAATATGCATAAAAATATATGTAATTTGCATGAGATATGTCCGAGATTCTGATTAATTTTAAAGATACCTGTAAGTCGAACAACTACAACTGAATGTGGACATAAGTTGAAGATAAACTTAGTTGAATTGACGATATATTTTGGAGATATTTCATGGAGTCTTTAATGCCATATTGTTATGTGCCTATTGCCCACGTCTGACTTTTGAAACCTGATCTTCAAGCCGATGGGGACTCCTTATTGTTTCAAAGATTAGACAATTGATTGGTCGAACTATCGTATCTCTTCAAATCCTTTGCGGTTTTGTTCCAGATAAACTATTGTTACTATTATTGCAATATTCGCAATGCTTTATTATCAAGTTTAGTTCCTTAGTTAAATAAACATTGGGATCAGTTTTTTTTTCTATCCAAATTATCTTGGCTTGAAAAATTGGCAGGCATTTTTGGAAATAATGTGTTTCGTCTTCCAAACAATAATAAAGTTTCTGCACCGCACCTCAGACTTGAGAAATAAACGAATATTCATCGAAATGACAGCCATCTTGAACTTAGGCGTAATTAGGCCTAAACAAACATTTTATGTGATTATGTTCCCATGGCACACCTTTATTGTAGTCTAAGACCTTGAGAAATGAGTACAGTCACCAAGGTTACTCTAAAATGATCTTCACTTTTGGAGATATGCAGGAAAGACTATCAAAATTGCGGCCAATTTGAATTTATGTAACTCAGACCTGAATAGAATATCACAAGCTAGTTTCAATTCTGTAAACTTGTTCCAAAAAAAAATGTTGACACTAGAATAATTCTTCTACTAGTCTCAGATCTCGTCATCTTATCAAAGCCTAAAAATGGCGGTCATGTTGAATCTATTCAAATTAGACATATTTCCGCAACCTCGGATTTTCTCGAACTTTTGGTATGTTGTTATGGGAAGAAACGCCGTCACAGTTGTTACCAATAAGTTCCAGGTTAACCAACTCATAAGTCTATCTTTCATGTGCTGCAAGGGGTTTGAATTTGTACTGTTTAGCTTAATGAACCAAAACCCTGAGAGTAAATAACAAGAAAAATCATCGCACATGACGAGGGAAAATACACACCGTATTCTGTTTAGTCATTGTGGTTGCTTTTACGACCTTGACCCACCCTCTGGCTGGTACCCAGTTTCACTCATGTTTGTGGTAAGTTCAGAAAATACCGTATCCTAAAAGTACTATATTTTAATAAATCGCAATCAAGAAACAAAAAGAATTTCTATTTTACACCATTTGCCTCTAGACAATCTCAAGGACCCTACTCAAAGCGTATGGACTTTTCAAGTTAATTTCTCTTTGCATGTTGCAACAAAGATTATATCCATATATAACATAGGAAGACCTAAGTAAAAGGAGATGAATGTGCCATATTTTATTTTGCCAGTCGCATGAACCAAAAATATGAAAATCAAAGTAAAGTCACAAAAACAGTAAGCCAGAAGAATTTAATGACATTGAAAGGAGAACGAACAAAGTTTCCCAGACACCGTTAATACATTTTTATATATGTTCTAATAGTCTGAGCTTGTAGAAATTAATTTTTCTTGATCTTATGTATGCGTGTTTTCCCTCATTCACTTGTATGTCAATTATAACACTTACATATATGGAACATTATTTGATGAGCGTGAATAAACGTTCAGGAGTTTACAGGCATCATGGTGCCCACATGCTTCAAGAAGATTCATAGTTGAGACAACAAGTCAATGCAAAGTGTTTTCACAGTAAGGAAAATTCAGGCTCAATATCAAGCGATGTCCATACATACAAAAAAGCAAGTTTACTCATAAGCATATGATGCTGTTTGTACTTCCAAGCTTCAAGGCAATGATAAAAGCATACCAACCTGAAAGGAAAAAAAAGAAGTCAGGACCATGAATCAAAAATCTCTAAATAGCTTCTCAATTGCAAAACCACAAAATCGACGAATTTGGTATTCAGCAATTAAAGTGACTTCACGGATAATCATGATTCACATTGACCATCAGAGGCTTTTAGATTGAAGTTAGAACTCCAGAGGATTCTGCTGAACTGCGACAGAGTCATCGTCGAAATACGAATAGTATTTTAAAGGCAAGATAATTTGGACTGATAGTTGAGGCGGAAAAATCGCCTCCCACACACGAGAAAACAATACCTAACACATTGGCAAGGCCCAAAGTTTCCCCAAAATTGAAATCAAGAAAATCGGTCTCTTCCATTGCAAAACGTTGAGACTTTAAGCTACTGTAAAGACCAGAAGCTTTTCTGAGGCATTTGGATATCAAGGACCCTGCATACGTTACATAATTTTTATTGTCGTCTAAAATAAAATTAGTATCTTTTTTATTTTTTTTTAAAAGAAGTTTTTTTCCCTACCACAGTAACAATTCCCTTAACCATAGTAGACTGATTTGCCATAAGAGCAAAGCGTTTCAAAGCAGAGATAAATAAATAAGAGCTAAGGGGGCAACTCTGACGAACACCAGTTTGTTAATATGAAATAAATCTGTTGAGTTACCACAGTTCAGCACACCAGTGAGTGCATTTTAACGTCGAATAGTATTTAGTACATACTATCTGTTTCTTAGTAGGTCATTTGATTGACCGTACGCTACGCAGTCTTATTTGTCTCAGATTTATTTTTACTCGTCTTGCACCTGGACGTCATTTTCCTGTAACTTACTTGATGTGCGTGACAACTTTATGTCATAAATTCCACGTCTCACCCCATCCCCTCTTTATTTTGCGGGAGCGGTCAATTCCACCCTTCCTAATTTGTCAAGTAATATCTTTTTATGAAATAATATTTATTTTATTTAGTGCGTTTCAACTATCACGGGACTGCGTTCCCTTCTGTAGAATTCCCATAAAGCTACAAGGCTAAGAAGCCCAAGCCGCAAGTGTCGTCACTCATACTAGAGACATGTTGTAAGAAACATTTAGTAACACAGGTACCCTGTAAATCTGCAAAAATTCGTGGGATAAACCATCTAAAGAAAACTTCAACTCTCTTGTTTTGCCCTCTTGGCGGACGTGTATTACTCCTGCATCTAAACTGGCTGCACTCGTAATTAACTACACATATATACGATCACAACAGACACAATTTAAAAATATTCAAAGAAAAACCGACTAAAGCAAGTCTGATTACCATGCTATTTCAGACAAACGTCAATTAGGTTTTAGTGTTTGATCTTCCCTCTTCAAGCTCAAAAATGAAATCCCATTGACCCAATGTGTAAAAGTGAACTTTACAGCTTAAGTTGCATCGTGCAATATGAATATTCATATATCGAAACCAATCAACAGTCGAGAGGTAACACCAAATTCTGCTTATGAATATAGTGAAATTGGATGACCCCTTTCAATGTTGGCTGGTGTTACAGTATGTACGTCAAAAGAGGAGTACATATTCGACGCCTGCTATGAAGGTAAATAATGTTTTTGCCTAGATCTCTATCTTCCCTTTTGGAGCTTCACTTCTCGATCCCCGGCCAAAGCCTTCGCAGTCCCAACGGTTGGCCCAAAACACAACATGGTTGAAGGAGCGGTTCTGAGATTCAGCATGGTGGAGTTCGGGCCTTGGATAGCCTTTATACACGCTGAGAGACGGGTTGTACTTTTATCGTATTTATTCCCTGTTGCCTTTTCCTGAGGAGCCCGAATTATTTGCTATACTTCACCATTATTTTATCTCGTCCGTGGCCTATGGAAGGATCCTGAAGACCAGGACTCCCCGGAAGTACCTCTAACATTACATGTTTACATAATTATTTTTTGCATTTGGACTCGAAGCTTCATTTTTTCCAACGATATGACAGCATAGGCTTACTAAGGACTTCGCAAACACTAAAGACCACCTCGGACTTCGCCAACGCCCTTAATATCTACGAGGGGTCACCACGACTATTCTAACCCAGAGCCCTGGCTAAAGCTTCCGACAAGAAGACGACGGCCGTTTTAGGGTAAGTGCGAGACAACTCCCACCCCAATTACACTCGATTCTGCATGGCATAGGCATTAGTCTACGTAGAAAAAAGGAAAATCTAGATTCGTAAAATCACAAATATTTGAACCCTTTCACACTTCAAAACCTAACCTTCTAAACTGAGATCTGGAGATACGAGCATTGTTCCAATTTCTTATCAATATTACAGACATTATCGAATCATCGTCCTCTCTTAAACAGTTTTTGGGGCTCACAAACTCTGAAAAGTTTTCAAGTTACTCCAAAAACTTTCCTAGACCCATTTAAATACCCCGGCCTTAATTTCTTCAAAATCAGGAAAAATAATTTCCCTAAAGTAGGGAAGTTTTCTTAAAAAATGGAAGCAATAAAGTTGGGTTCACAACCGTTATCTCTTTGCGCATACCGAAGAGTAGATAAGTTATAAAACGTAATTATCCCAAAGCAGTAGCCTGCGCGTAATATATACACCTACTGGTAGATATTCTCACGTTTACGAATACAGATAGTACTTAACAAACATGGGTTACACAGTGACACAGACCATCATGAAAAGAAAAGTCAAATTCAATACTATGTAACGTTAGATCCCAAATCAGATCTGTCTTCCTCCTGCCCACAGGACAAGATCCCTACAGCATCACAGAGAACTTTCGTTTGTTACTAGTGAAATATA
Source organism: Holothuria glaberrima (assembly GCA_009936505.3). Lineage (NCBI taxonomy): Eukaryota > Metazoa > Echinodermata > Holothuroidea > Aspidochirotida > Holothuriidae > Holothuria > Holothuria glaberrima. Next base: position 13,527 of record WURT03654236.1, read on the forward strand.
AATTGGTCTAGGCCTAAGGGGCATTTTTTGTAATCTCTTTAGTGAGCATTTCAGGTTTTTAGGTTATCGGAGGTTAGTCAAAATTCATGCTTGTGACGACAATATCGTAAATTCCCCAGAGCTTCCGGGGCTTCTTTCCCGGTCTCCAACTGGGACGATGCCTTGGGCCCCATTAGGGGATCTTGGAGGAACGGTTTACACTTCAGTAGAGCACATTGCATATATTAAATACCTCCCCAACATAATTCCGCCCTTGAAGGCGATCACGCCTTGATGCTTTCGTAAATCGCGGGTTAAAGATTAGCCATCTCTAAAGGGAGTCAAACGTTTTAGTTCCCCACTGTGAATGTGCTCCCTTGGGCTGTACCAACACTTACAAATGATGTTTGTTTAGGTCTACCTTTCATTTCAACACATGTTTTGTTATTGTCGTTTCGGTCATAGCAATAATACGCTAAAGACGTGGGGCGGGGTTGCCCAACCTCATTAGGTATAATAGGGCGACGAATTAAAAAAGGTTGGGAACCCTCTAAACACTAGGCCAAATATTTGGCTATGATGGAGAAGAAGCAAGAAATTTATTCTTATAACAGGTAATACTGGCTGTATCATTCTTGCATATTTTTCATACATGATACAAACGATACACTTGGCTGACACAGCCAAATCTACACATAACAATCTTAAAAGTACATATGACAAATTTATCTAGTTTTTGGAAGCTCTGTATCTTCCTATCTCCACTACAGCAAATAGGTAAAGTTGGATAGTTTACACTGTAACAGGGCAATGCAATACAACTTTAAAGTACAAAAGCTATAGACCTTATGCATTGACATCATACAACATCATTTTGAAGGTAAACAATGAAACATACTGCACGCCCGACGTAGACTTTGCACGAGGGCATCGAATACTTAGGCGCATATCTGGCCGGTACACAAATCAGATGTCTGCTTATGATGGTGTAAGTTGCTGTGATAGGCGCTCATCTCGGCTTAACAATCACCATCGATGTGATTTATGAGTAAAGGAACGAGAAATTGTTTACACTCAAAATAATGTGAAAGGAGAGATTAATGTGCAAAACATCAGGATGTGTTCTTCATTTTTCACATGAAATAATTTCTTCCTCTGCCAGTGGATCAATGACATGAAATGTTATTTTCTTTATGTAGCCTGAAAAGATAGCTTAGCTTTCCTTTGCAATCCTTGAATTAACACAATAGTAATTGTTGCCTCATTTTATCACTTCCATCTTTACCTTTCTGCAGAAAATTAAGGAAAAGTGTTACGATAACCGCAAAGTGGCTTAACAATAATTCATTGTAGTGGTGAGTTTTGAGTTTCATTTCTTGCCCTTACTGTCGTTTTAGAGTAAACCATTTCGAGAAAGTAAGCTTTCATTAAAGTTAAGGATTGCTTCAGAGAGTTCACCCTCTTGTTGGCTCCTTGGGAAAGTGTTGTATGTTTATTTCAGCCCTCGGGTTTTTATGTCACATTTCCTCGTAAAATTACTCAAGCCAAGCAATCTCATAATGTCTTGGGCTAATATTTTCATGTGTTTAAACAATTCTTTTGGATTTTAAGGCCGGTTTTGGGTGGTTAAGAGTTATATCATGTCAATCAATCAAGTCAAGTTTGTAGTAATCATGAATTCATCATATGTTAGTGACGGTAGTAGGCACCATAGTAGCATTAATCTCCATGTTGTGAAACACAGTGTATGAGATGTGAAGTGGGGGGTAGGCGGTTCACTATCTGACGTTAGCAAGTCGCGAACTGTTGAATTTTTTAGGGAATAGTACCCGATCATGTTGTAACATGATATAAGCAAAAAGCCTAATATTCCACTCTTTTTGGAGGAATATGAGTCGTTCTCAGAATGACAATTAGGTGGTTTTTTGAAAACCAAACTAGACCGGTTTCTGTTCTCTTGCTCTGTGCGGCGGAACTTCATCAGTAGTGGCCTTTAAAATAATGGCGGGAGTTGTCTTGAGAGTTATAATGCAGCTAAAAGTGCATCTAACAGAACATCGTCGTACCCTTCCTCTGTTTCTTCCGACTCCTGGTCTGGAGGTGACCTTGACTTAACAAGTAAATCTTTAAGATTTGGTGCCCTTTTATAGGCAATGGTGGGATAATCGGGAAACAGACGGGATAGTTGCTTGTCACCTGCAATTATAGTCCAGTGCTTCATTAAAGCTTGCTTTAGGTGACATGTTTTGATGTGGGAGGGGGGTGTAGGTCGTTTTGAAAACGAGTGGTGGCGCTGTTGCTGATTTCTTAGTCGCAAGGAGATTCGTCCTTTCCCTATAGTTAATACCGTTAGTGGCTGAGACGATCTCTTCAGGCGAATAGTTTCTACTAAGAAGTTTCTCTGTAAATGAGTTTCTTTTCTCAAGGAAATCATTTTCGTTACTGCAAAGTCTATGCATGACAATATCCCCTATGTCCCTCTACGCCGTCATTAAACTCATCCTTAAAGGGAATTGTTTTGAATTTAATGGCCAATTTTTCCTTCAAAAAATTGGATGTGCGATGGGTAGCCAATCTTCGCCGGAAATCTGGGATATTGTCATGCATAGACTTGAAAATAAAATCATTCCGACAGATTCCAACATATTAAAATGGCTTCGTTACAAAGATGACATTCTAATGTCGTATAAGGGAACGGCAAATGAACTTTCGAGTTTAGTGGCCTATATGAATAAAATTCATTCCTCTCTGAAATTCACCATGGAATTCTCTGACACTGAGGTCACCTACCTAGATCTAAAAATCTTTAAAGGCACGAAGTTTCAATCCAGCGGCTTTCTGGACACTAAAGTCTATACGAAGCCTACTGAAACCTTTCAATACCTCTACCGTAATTCTGCACACCCACTCGCCACGTTTAAAGGCTTAATGAAGGGTGAAGTACTTAGGTACGCCAGACTTTGCAGTAACGAAAATGATTTCCTTGAGAAAAGAAACTCATTTACAGAGAAACTTCTTAGTAGAAACTATTCGCCTGAAGAGATCGTCTCAGCCACTAACGGTATTAACTATAGGGAAAGGACGAATCTCCTTGCGACTAAGAAATCAGCAACAGCGCCACCACTCGTTTTCAAAACGACCTACACCCCCCTCCCACATCAAAACATGTCACCTAAAGCAAGCTTTAATGAAGCACTGGACTATAATTGCAGGTGACAAGCAACTATCCCGTCTGTTTCCCGATTATCCCACTATTGCCTATAAAAGGGCACCAAATCTTAAAGATTTACTTGTTAAGTCAAGGTTTCCTCCAGACCAGGAGTCGGACGAAACAGAGGAAGGTTACGACGATATTCTGTTAGATGCACTTTTAGCTGCATTATAACTCTCAAGACAACTCCCGCCATTGTTTTAAAGGCCACTACTGATGAAGTTCCGCCGTACAGAGCAAGAGAACAGAAACTGGTCTAGTTTGGTTTTCAAAAAACCACCTAATTGTCATTCTGAGAACGACTCATATTCCTCCAAAAAGAGTGGAATTTTAGGCTTTTTGCTTATATCATATTACAACATGATCGGGTACTATTCCCTAAAAAATTCAACAGTTCGCCGACTTGCTAACGTCAGATAGTGAACCGCCTACACCCACATCACGTTGTAAAATTCCGTAAAAATCATGAACATGTTGTAAAATAACCGTGCATTTTTGGAAAACTCTGCCAGTTTTTTCAGTCAAATATGCTGTAAATGTGAAATCTGAGGTATGAAATGTGCGTTTTTCTACATTTTTCTGGAGAAATTAAAGAAAAAATGTATTTTTAAGGAAAATTGAGAGGCAAATGAAAACACGCCAAAAAATACGCCAAAATGCTGTTTGGCGTACTTTAAAGAAATTCTTCACGGCCAACACCATTGAAAAAAAAAAACAAATTAAGTGGTTTTGACGTTTAAAACGCCAATAGGGCAACCGTAATGCCACGGTTCTTAACACCGCACACGTAGGAATTTTCAAGCTCATGAATATTCGTCTGTATGACGCATTTGAAGGAGGCATAAGGCGATGTGCATGGATTAGTTAAAGGAGGTATACAAGGTGATGTTATGGAGGAGTTTATATAGTATTCAACTATTGGTTACAGTGGGTAGTTGTGTCTCGTATTTTTCATTTTGTGTTAATTCTTTGTAGGTGAAGCAGAGAAAAGATGGATAAGGTTATTTGAGTCTATTCGGACCTTTAGATACCACGAGTTGTAAGTGCTTAGGTTCAGACCTTTCACTCTTTTGTCCCTTATTATTGGAAATATCACATCAAGAACTGGATGTACTTACCTATTACTTGTTATGTGTTGGAGTTAAGCGTTAGATGAGGTTTTACGGCTCAGTTTCACTTGTTATGTGATGGAGATGTACCCCTTAAGGCGATGGAAACCCGCCAGTAAGGATATTTTAGTTATGAAGCTGGACCTGGTTTATTATATTTGTCGTATATATCAGTGTGCTTTCTTTGACTTGAAACTTTAAGGTTCTGGCATTCTTCCCGTAGTGGAATTATTATCGATACACCTCAGTTATGTGAAATCTAGCAAACGGGCGCTTAATTTGTTATCATCTCAGTGTGCAGTCGGGTACCGGAGGCATGGCTGCCAAATTAGTTCGAAATCTCATGGTGAAATTGGTTATTCATATAGCATAAAATTGCTAGTATCAACTTCAGTTGTGTTATCGGATTGGTCAGGGGAATGTGTTATAGGTATCAGTGGCAACTTTGTGAGTTTGATGGGAGCATACCTACCTTAGTATTATGGGTCACAGTTGGGATCCAGCATTACCTGTCTGCAGTGTACTTTTAACTCAACTTTTCACTATTGTACTGTGTATTTCTGGTATTGTGTTGCTCTCAACAGTTTTACCGTTCATGCGTTCATACAGAGCATGGTTTAGAATACAAGCAGACCATGAAGAATTTGCATTGAGTGTTTATTGCTGTTCTATTCGGTTAACTTGATGGAAAGAGGGCGCTTTTCACCCCGTGTCCATTACAATAACCTTTCAATTACATGTATGCTGACAAATATATTAAGTTATAGGGATTTCCCCAACCGACGGTACTATAGTATACCAGCCTTTCTTTATAATATCTTTATCGGTATATCGAAAGACTCCGACAAGTGAACAGCATGCATTGGACAAAATAAGACTTTGTATGACGTAGCTAAACGGATTAAATCAAATTTCCAGATAATTACACACACACGTTTATCTTTCTGCAGAGTGGAGGGAATCCACCTTTTTCCTTATAGTTAGCAATATGTAAAGGGAAATCTTGCGTTTGTCAGACTTTTTATTTAACCTATCCTCTTTTACATACGACAAGGTCCCTTTCGGTGATTGAAAGGTAGTTGGGAAAACTGTCTACCCAGTGAGCTCTAATTAACTAGTAATTACCCTTTCTGTAACAACTGACAAATTTGTTCACCCAAACATATATGCATGCAAAACCACACGTTCGTCAACCCAAATTTGAAATCCACCAATCAAATTCTTTTTATCAAATTACGTCAGACAAAAAAAAGACGCTTTCTACAGCGTGTACAAAATGTTCGTAAATTACCAAGTACTGCGGGTTATTACTACACAGTCTGTATTGAACTACAGCTAGTACACTTAGTATACTAAGGGGGTCTTAACACCTCTCTGGTATACTATTCACAAAGCAATAGTTACTGTAATTCAAACTGTATCCCCTTAGCCCTTAGCAGGTTGCCTGCTTTCGAAGCAGTAGGATGTAAAAGAGCTTCGTGGTGCTTAAGTGTTATTATCTGTTAAGGCCCTAGTAGAAAACGAAAATTTTACGAACCTGTGATGTCACTGGATAAAAACATTATGTACAGCCAATAAAGTAACACGTTCGTTCGTTATGTGAAATTGTGAATAATATACTGTGTGAGAAGTGAACCGCATGGGGAATCAGGGAGATGCATCTCCCAAGGTAAGCTGAAATATCGCACAGTACAGCACAGGAGGTACGCAAACTGTTGTGGTAGCTTGTTGTGGGCATGAACCATAGGGTATCAGCAAGGCCAATACGTATTGCGTAATGACTGAGTGTAAATATATTACTCCACGTTACTTTTCTTCCTACATGAATATGCAACAATACAAAACGTTGCAATGTGGCCGACGCTTTTCATTTGATAATGAGCCAGTTCAATGAGGAAAATTGTTGCCTCTTTTTGTCAATATTTCGTGAGATTAGTGTTAATCTGCTGCAAGTAATTAGTGATTCATGTTTAGAGAGGGGAAAAGACCACAATGGGATTACATTGGTTTCATTTTGTGATATATATTCAAACGCTATATTTCCCCTAATTTAGGCAGACGATAAAGCAAAGAACTGCTTTAAATTATCATGAACCTGCATATTTGAGGACGTTAAAAGTATAGTTTACACTCTACTATTGTTCAGACATTACTACAACTGCACAAACAATACATTTATTTCCTAACAAAACTCTCCATTTTCCTGTAAACGGAAGATCAGAATCCCTTCAGTTTATTTGGGTATTGTTCAGACGTAACTACAACTGCATAAAAAAATTATTTCCTGACAAAACTCCATTTTTCCTGTATTACGGAAGATCAGAATCCCTTTAGTTTATATGAATGATAATGAGCAGTAATGATTGCCTTACAAACTACAGTTATGTTTTGTTATTTCAATTTTCTCAATAATCACGGCCTGCCTTTCTTTTCTACGGTACTCTTAAATCAAAAGCACATGGGTTATTGACTATCCATTTCAGTAACTTGCTCTTAGTCTTTCTTGGGTATTCACTCTGAAGACATCATCACTTTACTGGTACAATGGGCTCTCAGCGTTTTCTTTTAGTACAGCTTTATTTAATTTCTGCTTTGACAGTCGTCTTTTCTTCGTCTCATTCTGTGAGTTAAAATTCTACCTTCTTACACAAACTATTTGCACCCCTCCACACACACACACACACATACACACAGAATCACCCAAAAGCTTGAATGAAAGACATGTTGTTCTCGAAAGCCAGATCGTCACTTTTGGACACGTACTGCTTTAAATTTTAGGATGGTTGTTTAAAGTGTTATAGTTGACCATGGCTCTGGTTTCCTAACAAATCTTCAAATAGATAGGTGGCAATGGACATTATTGCATTTGTGTTTCTTTTGCCATACTACATAGATCAAAAAAATAAAAAGCTGCTTCCTTACCATCTAACTTCAACTATTTCAAATGTACGAAATTTTGTACATAAAACACATTCTACAGTATGAGGGTTTTTCTGATCTTTTGCTGAATTTTGTACGGTCGTTTAATCCAAGTATTCCCTAAATCCCGTTCATTAGAATGATTTTGGACACTTTCAGTGATTTTCAAGCGTTTCACAATGTTATGTTAGTCCGTGTTTACACTTAAAGCAATCCAATATGTCCATAATAAACATAGCTATAATAATAACTACAAAATATTTTGAATACTCTAAATATTTACTAAACTGTTATTTCCTCAAAACATACTATACGTCACATCGGCTTTAGAAGATTGGTTGATTTAATTTTTTAATTTTTCAAATTGATGGATATTTTTCAAAGGTAACCAGACTGCTGTGAATCCTTTTTATTCTTTATATCTGAGAGAGTTCCACAAATTCCCAGACTGGATAATGGTAAAGCAAAGAAAATATTACGTTTCGTGTCTGTTAACTGACGTTGGATGGGGTTTAGCCTTTGGTTAATAATTTGGATAATTAAATTGACTTGATAGTACAATTTGTTTGTGGATTACACACTCGTTACTCATTTGAACTGTATGAAAACCAAAACAACGATCATTAATTTCACTCCTTTAACGTGAAGTGAAAAGTATGAAAAATATGGCTGTAGTGTGATTGTACTCGTTCTCTGCAAATGGCAGGAAAATTGCCATCATAACTTCTCCAAACGCGGCACAACCACCGTATCACAATAATTAACAGCGCAAATCAAAAGTGTGAACAAAGTTATATATTGAGTTTACAATTTCAAAGATTACAAAATCAACAAGTAAAATACCCTACCGTATTTGTTTTAAGAAATTCAAGGTAAATCAAAAGTAAATAGTGTTTTGACAAAACCTGTCAAACTTCTAGATAGAGCCTGAAAGCAATAGTCCTTACGTTTATAGAATATCAAAACCCCATTGGGAAGGCGAGGTAAGGGTTTACCATATCCGGCGCTTGTACTTGTACCTTAGGATGGTATCACAATTAAATGTTGTTTTATTCCTACGGACTATATTATTTCAAAGAAATTACAACAAAATGTTTTTTTTCAACTATCACTCCTAGAGCTTGTGTTAGGATTCCATCCATGGGTAGTCGTTGAACTAATAAAATTCACTTTCGGTCATTACAGATGCTTAATCCACAAATTTTAAACTTCACATAACATAATAATTAAGGAAACACTTGTTGTAATTAGGTATGATATTTTGGCAAACACAAACCTAATCAAAAGTTAATGGTTTAATGGCTTTTTTGTCTCGGAGTAGAGTCAAATAGGGGTAGACGTATACATGCTTGTAAAAGAGGAATAATCGTAATTGGTAAGATGCAGGCGACGTCAAAAAGCGGTATTAATGATACATTGACTAGTTCTTAATTTGGGGTAAATAAGATAAGTCCTTATGAATCCTTATTTTTTCGAATGTTTTGTCATGAAGTCATTGCGTTTGAAGATGTAAAATAAATTTTTGCTACAATGCTCTTCAGTCTCAAATTTGATGCTTAGATATTTAGATAGTTAAGGGCTAAGCGGGCATACGAATGATCATGATGGTTAAATGTAATTAAGTGGTATGCTTACCTTACATAACGAACAATATTGATATACAACAAATCACTATTTATCAAAAGCACCTCTTCAGAGAAAATCGTCCTTCAGCTTCGAAAAGTTTGAGCGACACTTCATTCTTCGTACAGCTTGCATTTTCCCATCAGTCACGTGGATTGGGCTGTTGCGCGAATAACATTTGGAGTAGATCACTTATACTTGTTATTTACATGAATATTTCTTACTGGAAATAGTCACTTTTTCAAGTTTTAAATCTTATGATCAAACTTGTTAATAGTTGTTGATAATTGCATTACCATCGTTTATTGAAAGATTTGAAAAACCCTGCAGTACAAGTTTGTAGGTGTATGTACGATCGGAAGGGATCTGTCAGTATATGCAACAAGAAAATCAGGTTAAGATTTTGAAATAATTTATTCGAACAATTACACAACACAGTGAGTGTTCCATACTTGAACATATCCGTAGTACGTGTTTCTCAGCCACTATGTATCCACTCTGACAGTACATATTTCAGGAAATAAAATGTCGCCACGTATTGTCACACCGTTATGCAACAGTAGGAAAGCATTGGCCCGTTACATAAGTCATACTATAGAAAAAATGTCGCACCGCTTAAGGAGAGATCCTTAAAAACCTAATATACAGCATTTTGATAAACTTTTTTCTCCCGAATTTGATGTACATTAATTAATAACTAGGTGGGGTGACTTAAACAGATTTCTTTGGAAAAGTTAACAGTACTGTTGGTAAAGACAGGAGTCAATAAGATAATGCAACTACTTGTTGATTTTAAAAACGAAGGAAAGGAATATCAGGGAAACTTTACAAATTGGTTTTTATTCTTTGTTACATCAGCACGCCCAACAAGGAGCCAGTGGGATAGAAGAGGACAATAATCAAAGTAAGTTCTCAATTATTTTTGAAAACAAGTGGACTGGAAGATATATCTTACTTACAATGTTTGATTATTTATCTTCCAATTCTGTGAAATTAATCCGTGTACAGGGAAAGTATAAGCTTAAGGGAGTATTGTTAATGGGTGTGTGTATATTGGAGGTGTAATCAGCATTTTTGTCTGACATTTTAATTGAATTTGTACCTGAAGTTGCATAATTTTTGTAATAAAAAGCAAGTTTTCATAGCGAAGTTGAGGAGGACACAGTAGCGGGATAGGGGGAAGGTAGGCGCTTCAAGCACCAAGGTCCTCTTCTTGTACGCCATGGAATAAAAGTATGAGTTAGTCAATGGAAAACAATTCATAAAGTATGTACGTTCTGTTTCCAGCCATTTTTGGTTTGCGACTTACAGATAACACTGTTATAACGCCTTTTTACTTGGAATATAGAATCACACATGGTTCAGGTTTAAGGATAAGAGTGCGTTTATATTGAAGTTTGCTGGTAAAATCTCAATTGATTACAATGTAGACTCATCTCTAATTTGTCTTTTCTTTGAGGATCTTATTTCTTCTACCAACGACCGGAATTTCTACGAAATTGTAAGGACGTCCATAACGAATGCTTGTCATCAAATTCCAGTGGTGGGTTTTTATCAAACCAGATGGATATCCAGAACCGTTTGAAGTCTGTTGTCGACATGATTTCCAGCTTGGTCGATGGACGGTACGGCATTTCAATACTGCATAACTTCATTATGGTTCCATCGAAATAATATCATCTAATCATTTAGTAATCTGTTGGAATACCTTCTGCTGACTTACTATTCGATATGAAACAAAAAGGTTTTTTACCATTCCAGGTGATCCAAAGACGAGTCAATAGTTCCATGGGTTTCAATCTAGACTGGCAAAAATGCAAAAATGGTTTCAGGTTTCTTTCCACGGAATTCTGGCTTGGCAATGAGACACTTTCATATATGACCAACCAAGCAAAGTACGAACTTCGAATTGACATAGAATTATCCATCGGTACATAACTACTTGCGACTTACGATGAATTCAGGATGAGTGATGAATGGAACCAGTATAAACTAGTTTCCGTTGGAATCTTTCTTGGAAATATAGGTAAGCAATTTTAGAGTAAGGAATATATGCTCTGTATTGTTAGTAAGTTTGATCAGGATTCTGGAACTATAGTCTCGTAAGATTTTACAAACTTATTTAAATGTTCCCAAGGTAGTTAGATTGTGGCATTCTATAGTGTAACCTTGGTCATTTTTATTCACAGCTAATCAGTGGCGTAACTTTGGTTACGCCACTAATTAGCTGTGCGAAAATGATTTGGGATGCCCCTGACGTATAGTTTCCATGATGCATCCGTTATATCCATGCAAACAAATTGTTGCTGTGTGTAAAGGGTATGTAGGCTTGGATATCGTTTACCGCAGATGCCCTGCGTTTGCCCCACAGCGAATAACAGTTACGCCCCTACAACTTATTTAGTATTTGGAAGGAAAACTTTAAACAGGGACAGGGGAAGAAAGGCTGTTTCTATGTCCTGCAAATTGTTTTGAAGTAATAAAAAAAGCTTCCAAGTTCGATAGAGAATGAAATGTGTCTTCACAATAAACAAGGTCTGGAAAAAAATAGGCGAGGTCAAATTTAATTACTTTTTTCTAAGACTATATAGCTTCTTGAATCTCCTTCAGATTAGCAGTATCTCTTTAAATTCTGCAGATATCTCTTGCCCACCAAATATGATATTTGGAAATTGCTCCTGTCAGCCATCTTGTGACGATCCTACAGGTTTAAATGATTGCGATGACGACTGTTTTGGGAGTGTTGAAACGTGAATATGCTCCAATGGATTTCTAATGAAAGACGGCAAATGTGTGCTTCCAAGTGAATGCGGATGTTTCCTTGCCGAAGCTAATGCAGTTTTAGTGGTAGGTACACAATGTTAATGAAGCTAGAAATGTATGGAGTCGTATATTTAATATGTAAGTTGTACAATGCACTATTACGATTAATCATATTCTTTTGTAAAGTTTATTGTTTCATAACTTCAAAAATTGTGGGAATTAATTTGCCTGAGGAAGCTCCAGAATTACTTGACATTGTTAAATTATTACATTGCTGAAGTCTCTCATCTGCAATTTCATTGAAAGAAAACCTTGCATATTGTTTGTAGACAGGGGAACTCATGTCACTGACGACTGTTCTGAAAAGTGTTTGTGACGACGGTAAAGTAGGCTGTAATTCTAACCATAGCTGTGACTCTAATGCAGTTTGTGGGGTTCAAGATGGTGTAAGAGACTGCTATTGTAATGCTGGCTATGACGGTGACGGTGAAACACGTGCTGTCATATACAGAGACTGTTATGATGCATACCAAGATAGGCGAAGACAAAATCGCGTCAATACCATAATGCCGACCGGATGGCCTAGATCACCATTTAATGTATCTTATGCGATAACTGGTGGCGGATGGATGGTGAGTAAAAATTACCAGGCATCGTTTACTTTGGTTGCTATTAGACTACTTTTTCTAATACAACGTCAACAGACATAAGAACTGAATAAGCAACTCAAAAATGTGTTATCATCAAAATATTGTCCGTTTACGCAACATACATCAAGACTAACAAGTTGTAATGACTACGCTAAAGAGTTGTTTTTTAACACCCTACCATTCTATTTTCTTAACCTGAACTGTACAGTCGTTAGTTAATCTAGGAAAGTGACGACTGATCGTTCTAAAGGGGCCAAATCATCATGAAAAGAACATTTAGTCTTTACATTTTATTTTTGTACTAGTGTTTTTAACCGCAAAGCGTAACTCTAACAGTATCACAACAAGAGCACTTAAAATTTCCTTTATATGATTAGTAAATTTGTGCTTAGTAATGTTGGTTAGTATTCTCTCCCACAGGGGCCGCGGAGACGGGGGGGGGCTTTAGCCTCGGCGCTTTTTCTGCTGTGGGCATTTTGGGCCGCCTAAAATTGCTTTTACTGTGTTGAACATATTGGGCCGCTTCGATGATTAGCTCCCGCACTTCAAAATTGGCTCAAATTGGCCCCTGTCCCAGACCTATAACACAGTGATCCAGTGTCGATTATTTTAAAAATAGTCTTCAGTGTAAAACGACAGGACGTGTGTATTCTGATTGTTTCTTGGAATGCTAGATAGTCCAGCGACGCATTGATGGTGTTACCAACTTTTACCGTAACTGGATAGAGTACCAACACGGGTTCGGTTCTGTTCAAGATGGTAACGATTTCTGGCTTGGAAACGAACAACTCCTGTATCTAATAAATCAGAAGAGTTACACACTACGAGTAGACATCGTTGACTCGGGTGGTACATCTCGTTACAGCGAGTATACAACCTCTGAAATTGGAGACAATAGCACTAAATATCGCCTGAGTGTGAGCGGTCATAGCAGAAATTCCGGTATGTTTCCCCTTTTTCATTGATGACTGTAACTTCTAATAAGAAAATTTTCAGCTATTATCGGGACAACTTTATTTGGTAATATCGCTTTCAAAATTACGACCTTTTAAGTCCAGATTCGCGGCGACACTTAAACAGCTTCTACGTTTAAGGAATCGGATATTGGCTAATACTTAAAGGTGGGGGGACCAGACCAAGCTAACCCCAAGAACCAAATGGTACCGTGGGACGGAAACACCCGCTGGACGGTGGCTCCATGTACCAAACGAAGAACGTTTCTTGGTAATGAAGATTGCGGGTCAAGTGGCTGAGAGTCATATTGGATGTTTGTAACAAGAAACCTAATATTCTTGGCCATCATATTTTAGCATGATGTCCCTGAGCTGTACCCCGATTCCGCCGTGTTTACCCGCCCCACTGGATGGAACAGTGGAGTAAACAATATCGTATTTTATTCATTTTTATGTTCCTACTTTTTCTGGTTTTTCTTTCAAGTATCAACTTAATTTTCTACTTTCCTCACAAGAAGGTCTTGTACATTATGTTTGTTAATTACACATCCAAGTTCAGAGAATGTATAACAATCAGGCGCGGACCTAGGATTTTGAGAAAGGGGGCGCACACACAGTCGGCGTGAAGTCATGACGGGGGTTTGGGGGTCCTCCCACAAGAAAATTTGAATTCTAGATGAGCTTTGATGCGATTTGCTAGCATCTCGGAAGCATATTTTCCATATCTATTTGCTCAGACGATTCGGATATGACTCAAAAAAAAAAATAAATAAATAAATAAAAAAAGAACCGTTGGTCAAATAATCGTTGATCATCAAAAAAGGGGGCGTACGGGGGCGTACGCCGGGTACCCCCCCACCTGAATCCGCTCCTGACAATGTAGACTACCCAATTTTAACATATCAAAACATGTAAGCAGAGAAACCAATAATAACTTTAAAATTTTATGGTCTAGTCCCTTGGACTACTACTCCCTAAAGCAGGGGGTTTCTTTGCACTGGGATATCTCTTATGTTGCTGTATAAGATGCTTACATTTAAATTTTCCACAAATTTGGTAACTTTTCCAAAACTGCGGTCTAACTTAAATTCCTGTCAGATTTTGTTTATTACTGGCCGTTTAATGGTGTGTCCGCTAGGTTACAGCCTATAAAACATGATTCCGTGTGAAAACAGTGTATACCCCGTTTATGTAAAGAAATTGCAACAACGTATGGTTATTCTTAACTTGTCATATTGGATAAAGCAAATTCAAAAGGCGTATAGTAAAGGAAAACATTGCCTTTAAAATGCACCAATATGGAATACAACGAAAATAGTTATAATTATTTTTAAATCATTCAGTCTCACCAAGAAACTTCAGCAAAAGCTTTATCTCTTCAAAATATTTAACATAACAAGTGTAACAGATGTTGTGTCAATTGAAATTGTAAAAGTGGGGCCAAAAATTATTCTTAAGCAACAAGTAATTGAATTTCTCCCTGTGAGAAATCTTATTCTTGATAAGAAGGGCACCATGCTGCCTTAATTTGAATTATTTATTGTTCTATATCTATGAACGTTGGTTTTAAATCAATGAAAATTTTTTATAAAACAAACGCAATATTTCCCTTTAAGCCACTATTAAGTAGCCAGAAAAGCAGCACACGTTATCATGTCTCAGCCGTTTCAGAATCAAAACGACTCTTGTGCTACCTAAGACTTTATTGTCAAAAAATGATTCGAATATAAATAAATATAGACAGAAGTAGATTACTTACAATAATGTGCAATATATGTTGTGGAAGAAAGCATGTGTCTGTAGCTTTAAGTATTTATTTGCTTTACTTTCACCCAGGTAATAGTCTGACTATTAATAATAATGGGAAAGCCTTCAGCACCCACGACGAGGACAACGACGCATGCAGCTACCACCACTGCGCAACAGGACACTCGGAAGGTAAAATAAGTCCTACGTTTCAAGGCTGACGAAAACATTGTAAGTTTTAAACACTAATCACAGCAAAGGCAATTGTTTCATTGCAACCAGGGTGTAAAAACAAAAAATAAAAAGAACCCTCAGCCTTCCTTGCAGTGGCGGTTTCATATTTTCCATCTCGCAGTTTTGAAAATAGTGGTCCCCTGCGTCAAATAACTGACCTCCGCCCTGCTATGATTGGAGAAGGGTCACACGTTGTAGCATTGAACTAATTACAATAATTTAATTTTGAAATAAATTGAAAATATATGCTGTTTATTTGACGATATAAAATGATTCAAAGATCATCTGAAATTCTTTTTGCAATACAGTTATCTTCCATATGTACAAAGATATCTTTAATTATTCAAATATATCTTTAACTACTTAGAGATTATATTCAAGGTATCTTTATTTATTTGGAGATATTTTCAAATATTTATAGGTGTCTTTCATTCTGCAAAAAGGGAAAACGGCTACCACCTGTCTACTAATAATTTCTCCATGTCTCACAAAATTGATAGATAACAATAAGTGAAGTAACTACCAACTGACCAAGGGAGTCATCAAATGAAGTTCGAAAGACAGACTCTCCGACACACAGGTGTAGCCTTAAGGACTCTGGGAACATTTGTGTGAACCAAGAACCAGAGAACCAGAGTATGTCTTTCATACCGTCAAAAGAGACCGACTGCATGGTCAAGTGGTTAGAGCATCCGACTTGCAGCCGGAAGGTCGGAGGTTCGAATCCTGGCCGGGTCATACCAAAGACTTTAAAAATGGAACCTACTGCCATTGTGCTTGATGCTCAGCATAAGCAATGGAGTAGAGAAAACAAGCCAGTGAGCCACAACTGGAAAAAGCCGTGGCCGGCTCGACTTGAACCAATTGGTTGGAAACTGGGCCGTTAAACCTCATCTAACTAACTAACTAGTTTATACCGTGAAATAATATGTTCTAGTTATAACTTAATTAGTATTGTTGCTATTTATTACTGAATGTATGCAACTAAGATCTGAACAGAGTATCCCACGCTAGTTTAGACACAAAAAAAATTCTGCGAGTCTCTAATCTCGAGACCTGGACAATATCTATCAAAAAGGCGTCCAATTTGAATTTATGTAAAATAGAAATATTTCCGCAAATCGGATTTGCTCCAGTTTTTAATATGGGTATATGGGATCTTCAAAAATGTAATGTTATCAATTTGTTCTTGGTTAAGTTCAAAATTTAGAAGCTAATTTTTCGTCGACTTTCAGGAGTCTGAATTTGTACTATTCTACTATAAAAAAAAACCAACACTGAAAGTAACAGTGACGAAAATCTCTTCATAAAAGGCTGTGGAAAATTGCTCCTACCAGAGAACTGACGTTCTTAAAAAAGCAGGTAATATTTCTGGGTTACTGACCACTGAAAGGATTACACACTTCATTCTGCCTAGTAACTGTGGCTCCCTTTCTACCTTGGTCACCCCACAGGCTGGTATCCAGTTCCACCCATATTTGGCGGTGAGTTCAGAAAATGTGGTATCCTAAACGTCCTATATTATAGGAAATCGCAATCCAGAGACCAAGAGTGTCTTTATACCAATGGTTCCATCATACGTGGGACTCTAGTACGTGCGAATCTTAGCACCCAAGTCATAGATTGCGGAAAATCTGGGACCTCTGTGAGGAAATATCTAGTAAACCTGGTAAAGGTTATTAAACAAAGGTACCGTTTGTCATGACACATATACAAACGAGCGCAACCATAAGTTTGATGGTAGCATACAAAGCTAATTTTGAAATCCCATGTTTTGAGAACTTATACATCAATGAAAAATAGTAAAATTAGAAAATAATTTCAACTGTTCAACTGTGAAGGGGAAAAATAAGATCTCACATTACTTCATTGTCTGCTTTATTGTTGTAAATGTGTATATTGCTGGAATGTTAATCAAAACATTTTAACTTTTATTGTCCCAACATATGGTTCATCGGCTGTTTGTTACCGGACATGGTATTGACAAAAACAGGCGCCAGAGCTATTTTATGACATTTCTAGGAGAACTAAAAGAGTGTAAACTCTTTTCTGTACACTGTCTATAGACTGTGCTTGTAAAACTTAATTATTTCTTAAAGATATGTTTTTGCAATTTCTCTCATTACCATGCATGCCAATAATTAGAGTAACATATAAGGTATCAATTGATAAGCGTGAATAAACGTTCTGTGGTTTACAGGTTTGATGTTGCCTAAATGTTTCAAGAAGGTTCATGGTTGAGACAACAAATCGATGCAAAATGTTTTCTCAAAAAGGGGAATGTTGGCTAACTATTAAAATCGAATAATGCCCATATACATACAAAAAAGCAAGTTAATTCATACGTATACGATGTTGTTTGTTACTCTTAGCTACAAGTTAATGATAAAAGTATATCTACCTAATAGTCAATAAAAGAGTCAGGACCATAAATCACATTTTTCTAAAAAGCTTCTTCAAGAGCAAACCCATGAAAGCAACGAATTTGTTATTCAGCAAATATGACGTCACGGATTGTGAAGATCCACACTGAACACCAAAGGCTTTTAAATTAGTTTTCCAAAGTACACTTTCTTTAAAAACTACCAACGGCAAGGCTGAAGTGAAAGAATTTTGCCTCGAAGATCATGCTTATGCGATAAACCCTTCACAAATTTCCGTTTTGTATGGCGTAAACAAGTTTAGTTAATTGCTGTAGGTGCGATATAACCTGCTATGTATACAGTGGTTGTAACTTTTATTGTTATTGTCATCTTTGAATGTAATTTCATGTCCTTACGTAATTGAACGATGGCGCAACTGATTATCTCCTATACCTGTTGTTACTTGTAGTTTTCAATCATTCCCCATTGATTTCGTTGTCTATGGTTCCTCTTGAATATTAATGAATAGAAGGGACTTAAGGTAAAAATTCAAAATTGCGTTAGATTTTGTCTAAAATAGTCGGTCTTGTTACTTTTAGGCAATACCTTTCCAAAAAAAAAAAGAAAGAAACCAGAAAAAAGTAGCATTAAATCAACATAAATATATTCTCTCTAGTATATACAAATAAATATGCAATATATGGAACGCAATGGTATGGTATAGTACACAGGTTTTCTACAAACTTCTCCTCACCAACCCTTCGACGGCATCAGGAACGGCGGTGCTTTGGGTCGCCCCATCCCCGTCTGGGGTCTCCCCCGCCCCCTTAGGCATATCCTGGTGTCATTCAACACGTCCTGACTGACCGACCTGAAAAAACGTTCATATTGTTTTATAAGCGTACATGTTGTACCAGATTACAACAAATTGCTAGGCTTAAGTTCAACGAGCCAGAAATTAATTTGCCGTATTTTAGTCAGACTGCCTGAGTCTGGTTTAATCAAGTCTGAATTGTGAAATGCTTCCCGAACAGGGTTGCCAGATTTTCTGTGAGTCAACCGGCCAAATTTGGCGTCTTATATGTCAAAAACGCCAAACAAAAAGTCGTTGCTATTAGCACTTCAATTACTTGAAAACCATCAATATATAATGAAACCGTTCTGCTTTTTGACGAACACTGCCTGTGGTGTTAATACATGCGATTATACTCCTAGTGTTTGGGACAAATTATGCATTTTGCCACAGTTTCGTTCAGAAATTGGGGAAAAGCATACCTTTTCAAGCCTGAAAATTGATGGTACTCAAATGTAAGAAAACAAAAAAAAGGCCAAAATGTTGTTGGAGAATGTTTTAAAATTCTGGATGCCAAGACTATCGACAAAAAGCCATATTCAGTGCTTTTGGCGTTAAAAATGCTAATATGGCAACGCTGTTGCCGAGGGATTTGTGAAATGACGATTGCGAACGAAAATTCTTCTTCAAACTGCCAATTGGTCGAGTGATGTCTCGCTCCCAAGCTACCGTACTTCTCGGCTTTTGTATGTACTAATAGCTAGCACTCTTGATATGTGATGTGTGCTATTACGTTAAGATTATTTTAGCATCCTGAAATTGTACACAAGAGCAAACAAAATTACTACTACTACCAAGTACAAAGCGATATATGACCTCTCACAGACGCTGCACACAAAGTCTTTGTTCGGCACGTCACTATAAAAAAAACTGTCGGCATATCGGAAGCAGACTCGAATTGCCTTAGCGGCTGTTATTTATTTCAAGTTTAAGTTTCAAGTATATTTCTAACATTATCACATACAATAAAAAAGATTTTTGCCGCATAATTAGGTGTAAAACAATAGTACATATACGGAAATATAGAAACAGGTCCTTTAGAAAGTAAAGATAAAGTACAGTACTTTGTAGCTGAAATAATCAGATAATGTAAATTACTAAAATGTAATGGGTGGGGAACCAAAATAAGCAGAGCTCTTCAAGTCAGGACCCTTCTTAGAAAAAAAAACAATCGATTTTTAACAACAAAAACAACAGGAACAAAAGAACTTAGAATAGGTACAGAGGAAAAATACGCTATGTGCCACTACGCAGAAGAATAAGGTGTCGTAGGGTGTCATCGGCTTCAAGTACTGCACAGGTTAGAGGAAGATGTGCTGATCTGAATCACAGTCGACATCATAATACACGACCCTACAGTCGTTTTGCAAGGTCAGCATCGAGCGACTACATAGGTATTCCCATCTGGAAACCAAAATGCACAATTAAGGTACTGTACGGCCAGTTAACTTTAAGTATAGGAGATGGTCCAATGTACTCGTTGCTAGGGGAATAAATAATACCATACATACATAAAGCGAAAAGAAAAGATACCGAAACAAAAATAGAAAATGGTAACAGTTCATGATTTTCACACATGCGATAGAAAAATTAAAACAATGTAAAGGACACTTTCAATCGTTTGTAAACTTTCCAAGAGATTTATTTTTATTTGAGCTTTCCCAAAATTGACCATATTTGTTACACCCGCTAAATAATGTTACCGCCTACGAAAAAAATCGTGAACTACCACAGACAAATTATACTAGACTGATAGAGTAGAAATTTGGACTACCTCCATCAATGGAAACACAATCTCTATTGTATTTCACACTTGAAAACTCAATGAATGCAAATATGCCTAGAAGGCTAGACCAGTAGGCCTAAAGCTTATCACAAACTAGAGGAACACACGGATTGCAAAACATTCCTGGTTTGTTCAAAATTTCGTCTGACCGCCAAATATCCCACCAAAATGATTATTGAGAAATTAAACCTGAAGACAATTCTCAATTTAAACCAAACAGCATATTAGTAACGGATACCAACGAACGGAAAAACAAACTTCATTTGCATTGGATACGATCTGTGGCCAACATTTATCATAAAATAAGCTCTTTAAAGAGGTCCCTTTTTAACACCTTAAATGATGAAAAAACATTTTGCTAGGAAAAACTTTTGTTCACCACCTTTAAAACTGTATAAATCTTAGATTTTATACATTTCGCCATGGGATCTGGGAAGAGAGGACTTGTTTAACGTTTTCAAAAACAAAATTAAAAAAATAACCTTAAAATTTGTAACTAGTCATTGAATATGTAAAAACTTAGCTTCCCCAATCCACTGAAAATATTCGAGCCAAATGAATGGAAAACGACGAAATGACAACCATATAAATGCAGTCGCAAAAAGTGACAGAATTTTGACTGTCCCGCACGATGGCAATAGCTCAGCTGAAGCTTTCAGCTTTATTTTTGTATTTTGTGTACTTTATTTTGCGAATCGACGTGGGGCTTTTGTTGTACATAGAATCTAGTTTGTTTTTACGTCTAATTGATTTCAAAATCCCAGAAGTAATCCATGGAGATTTTTCATACTTGATCTTTTGATGGACCTTGTATGAGGGAAACACTTATTGATAGTCATTAACAAAATTTTGGAAAGATTTGTGTAGACAGAAACAACATTTTGATCATTTGTAACCAATGACCAATCAATGTTACTTAGTTCACTTTTCATATAACTGATGTCCCTACGACAAGTATTCTTAATACGAACTTGACTGCTTAAAGTGTGTATCTTACTAAATAAAACACAAAAGATCGGATCATGATCAGAAATATCAGTGACAATTACACCACATTTTGGTACAGATTTAGTAACATTGGTAAAAATATTATCAATCAAGGAAAACGTAATGGTAGTAACCCTGGTAGGCTTATCAATCAACGGATTAAAAGAGAATAAAATCATAATATTAAGAAACACTTGTACGTTGTGTGACTCATTTTTCGTTAACTTAATAGATTCATATTGAAGTCACCTGTAAGGAAAAAATTTTTGTTTTCTGGATTTTATGCTTCATAACCATAACTCATGCAATCGCGAAAATCGTTCACTCGTTGCTCAGGTGGGCGGTTAGTAATCCCTACTTTAGTATTTCTAACTTTACTGTTTTCTACTTCCACGAAAAGAGTTTCAGCACTGTCATTCATTAAGTGACTGAGATCTGTCCTGATCTTTCTATGTAGGTCATGTTTAATAAAGAGTGCAGCCCCTTCACCCCTTCTGTCACTTCTATTTTTATATAAGTGATTGTAACCATCAATTTGTAAAGTGTCAAAAGGAGACAAATCAGTCAGCCAAGTTTCTGTGATGGCAATAAAAGTAAGTTCATATTTTTCAATGGAGTTTAACTTAAAAAGCTAATAAATGTAGTAAAGTTCTTCATGAGACTTCTGATATTAATATGAAGAACTGAGGTGTGCATTCAGAATTATGAAATTCAGTGCTAAAACTAGAATCAGTATAGTACAAGCACACCACCAGCTGTTGTGTGTTAAACCACTAGATCCATGGGCGGCGATCCGTCTTTGAAAGTGGGGGGGGGGGATATTGTCAGTGACACTATCTAAGCGGAGCGCCACCATCGGTTGGCGCGGAGAGTTCAAATAAAATTTTGGTCAAAAATACCCCCAGATCACCGGGAATGGCCCTTTCCAGGCTTTGCAACGTGACACTATAACAACAAGTAGTTCCTAAAAATATAGGCATGTTGTAAAAAAAGTCTAGAAAAAGGTTAAGTGTTCTGATTTCCGGATCTAGTCAGTGGTACTATCTAAGCGGAGCGCCACGATCAGTTGGCGCCGAGCGTAGAAAATTTTGGCCAAAAATACCCAGATTACTTGAAATGGCCCTTTAAAGGTTTTGTAAGGTGATACCATGACAACAGTCAGAAGTTTTTACTAACTATCCGGATCTGCCTGGTTGATTCCATGGGGGGATATAGTGTATAGTATCCCCCATCTAGTTTTATGGGGGATATATCCGGCCCATTTATCATTTTCATTTATTGTTTCTGTGAAAGATTAAATAATGTAAATCTGTAATTTTCACAATTCATTTGACTTTCACGTATAAAGTACAATCAGGTGGGTGGTATTTACCCACACAAAAAAATTTTTGGTATATCAATAAGAAATATACCCTACTCTGTATGGTTCTTACGTGGTAATCCAAACCATTAAGGCAGGTTACAATACAGCTTTTGCAAAAGAGAGGGAAGAAAAATAAGAGATTATGAGAAAAGTTACACAAAAGATAAAGAAAAGAATCTAAACCATTTTTCATGATAAAAAGTCTTACTTGAGAAATCAGATGCCCTTCCATTTAGTGAGTCGGCATAGTGAAACAATAACGCTGAGCTTAGAAAACATATGCACATACGTAATATGAGGGACTGTTCTAAAAATTATATGGAAGTCCATGATTATCTCTTCAGTGATCCCCAGTGTAACGTAATTCCCTTGTTGTAGAGTTCCTTCACATCTCGTGACCACTTTCTCTTCTCACTAAGATCAACTTTGGTTAGGTCATCCAATATAGAAAAAGATTCATCCTGAAGAACCAACCTTGCATTTCGGAGAATGTTAATTTTGTTCTTATACGATAAGCATTTCACGAGTATGTGTGGGGATCGCCCATTGTTACCCTTCCCGTCTCTATTAGCCCTCTCTATACGTACTGCGGTCATCTTGAATTTTTCGGTCAGAATCGAGTAGATGATATCCTCGGATCTCTCATTTTCCTCGGAGGGACAGCCGACAAGACCATAATTATTTCTTCTTGACATACGTCCAAGTTTATTAAGTTGCTCAGACTAGGCCTTAAGCTGATTTTGAAGATTGTCAATTTCGTGTTCAGAACAGGATCTTTCCAGTGTCGCAAACTTGCGTTCCAGTTCATCCATTAATTTAGCTTGGAACTCTGCTGCACTTCCCAGGTCTTTTTCCAGCTGTTTGACGCAGTCAGCCAAATTCTTCAGGGTTTTGTCAACCGTATCTTTGAATGAAGCAATGGCTAAGCGTACAGCATCGGAAATACTTTCATGCTTAATCCGGGTGGTTGAAGAGCGTGTTAGTCTTTTGGTAGGATCCTGTACACTGCCTATGTGTTAATGGAGGTTAGGCTCGTTGCTCCCAGCAGTATTATTCTTGCCTCTTCTCAGGACCTGTTACTTTCTCAGATTTCTCGGATTTTCTCTGCGTATTTGAAGGATTCATAGTTAAGTATGATACGTGACAATTGTGTATCTCGAAGTTAACAGCAGAGAACTTGTAGAAAAAAGCAAGTTGTTTTCGGAAATCCTCGAAACCGAATGTAATACGTATCTACTGCATGGCGGCCATTTTTTTTTTTTTTTTTTTTTTTTTTAGGGTTAAGAATTTTTAGTCAATGTATTATATTGTGCCATGAAAACTCCTTGATGCCTGTCATATAACTTTGAACGTTCACCTAGCTTTGGCTAGGATTTTTCATTTCATTTTTTGTGCTTATAATGTTCCTACGTGATACACGGGAACTTTGTTTGAAATGTAGGAGACATATCGTCAAGTTGGGCAAATGGTAGTAGCCCGGCGGCCATCTTGATAAGCCTAAATTTGTTCGAACGGTGGCGACCGAATTGTTCACGTAATCCTAAGTCCATGTATGAGAAGTCCGTGTATCGAACAAAAAGCATTTACCGATTGAAAAAATTTCCTTTTCATCCTAACCAAAAGTATAGCCTACTTGGAGTGAAGAGTCTGTTTTTAAGAGCAATACCAACTCGCCGAGCGACTGATCGAGAGGGGTCCCCCTTCTATCACCCCGGGACTCAGCATTGAAACGCTTAACGTTTCTATCAAAAGAGGTTTACCATGGTATTAAGTCTGAAGAATCTTCCAAATGATGACCA
Source organism: Holothuria glaberrima (assembly GCA_009936505.3). Classification (NCBI taxonomy): domain Eukaryota; kingdom Metazoa; phylum Echinodermata; class Holothuroidea; order Aspidochirotida; family Holothuriidae; genus Holothuria; species Holothuria glaberrima. The sequence goes on from WURT03654236.1 coordinate 37,865, forward strand.
AAAGAAGACAGGAATTCCCATCGATTCAATTTTGTGTTTTCCAGAATCACGCCTATACGGAAGAACATAAACCTATAAAATTGTGGAACCTTACCTCTGTAAAGCCAATATATCTGAAATGGATTTAAAAAGTAAAAGGGACCTGAAGATTGAAGCGCGCGAAGCGAGCGAAAACTTTTTTTAATTTGGGAAAAAAAATGACAGAAAACAAAATAGGTTCATGAAACGCCTTATGGAATCATTTTTGGTCAAAAATCTCCCATAGAGATCACCGTTTACAGGTAGTTTCAGGGGCTTAGCGAAGGTTGTAATCTTTTTGGGGGGTGTAGAGATCATATTTTACCGACAAATCTAGCGATGCGTAAAACGAGCGCGAAGCGCAAGCTTTAGCGGGTGGGGCTTTAGCGCCTTAGGGCCCTTGGTGGGGTGCAGGGGGCGAAGCCCCCGGAAGCTCTGAGGTTTTAGCATATTTCTGGGTAAAAATTAAGTCCCAGGGTAGGTATATTTTGGTTCATGATACATAAATCAATGCAAAGATTCGAAATTTTAATGTGTTAGGCAATTCCTCCCGTCACGCCACTATACTTCAGGAGCTTAACCTGAAGTTCAGCTTTTAAACAATTTTGCGTTCAGCATTTGAACACTAGACTCGTCAGGCGTTCAAATACGGTAAATGTTCAAATAGGCGTCCGGCGTTCAAA
>WURT03654237.1:0-18770 GCA_009936505.3 Holothuria glaberrima
TAGAGAATTTATAAAATGAAAAGGAGAAAGGAGATGACTTAAAATCGTATTTTTGCCAGCAATATCGTACTGTCGTATTTTACTGTTTTTATCGTACTAAATACGATAAAATCGTACTGGTTAGCATCTCTCCTATACTATTTTGAGAGAACACATTTGTGCCCCAGACTAAATTTCGTGAGTTGCCTCGGTGCCCTTTTGGTTGATCAAAACTGCTGTATTTCCCCGAATTTTGTACAAAAATTCAAGGTGATTTTTATGTTGCCCCCAAAATTGCCTTCTTGATTCCTTGATCAAGGCCTGATACCAACACATTCTAGATTTCCCCAAACTTCAACTTTGCATCCGTGCATCTGGATGATAAAACCCTCAGGTAGCCCTGCAGGCCTATTCCCAGGACTCAAAATATACAGCAGGACTGACAGCCATGGCTGTCGTGCCCTTACTGATGGCTGTGGTGCCCCTCACTAAATGTCCTATGAAATAACATAGACCACAGCCAATTTGCTCATTTTGGCTGTGCTCTCTTTCAAGCTTATTTCGAGCCCTGTATTCCATACACTACAGTTAGGTCTACTCCAAAATTGCGTTGGATCAAGGTTCTATTCACACTGCCTTGACTTTTTTTTTGTAACTCTATAGCTATTCCATTTTTAAAGAATGCAAAAAATGGATGTGCACATGCATGTAGGCCTAGGCAGGATTATGAAAAAGGTTAAAGACCCATACATACTGACATGTGACTACTAGTACTACGTAGTACTAGGGAAAGAACGTCACTCTACGTATTGTTAAAACGGGTTTTGTCAGGGGACCTCCTTGGGTTTGATAATGTCTGGGGTGCAGTTAACTTAGGGTTCAGGTTAGGGTTAAGTCAGTTTAAGGGGTTGTGTTCATAATGAACAGCTGCAACTATCATTGGGGCCACGTGGAACTTCCTCGTGTACAGTAACTAAGATGTGTGCCAAAGATGTGTGCATTGGCTTGGACTTCAGTAGCCTAGCCTCGGTTCTTGTGTCATTGAATAGTAACTAGGCTATAAACAGCCTTACTATGTACTTCAACGTTCAATGACTAGTCACACTCACAATCAGTTACTGTGGTGTACAGTAGGTAAGCAGTGTGTCTACAGAATGTACGGCGAGCTTGTTAACGTGGCCAAAAAGGAACCACAACGTCAAACACGACTTGTAAGTCTTAAAAACACAGTAATCATATGGACTGAACCTTACCATCATTTCCGACTTCCATAGTACTAAAATTTCTGCGGTATTTACGCCTTCCTGTTCACTGACGTTCGTTAGTTTGGAACGAGTCACCAGTTGTTTAGCCTATGCAGATTGTGTGGATATGCGATAACTCAATATATACTGCACTGTATGATGATCACTCAGTGTGACTGTAAGTCTGTCTAAAAGTATGACAGGTCGTTTCGTGTTGGTCTTGACAAACCTGCTGGCCGAGCTTTGTTTCTTACGCTTACCTTTGTTATGACATGACAAGTGGCTGAGATAAACTTAGCTAAGCTCGCTACGCAGTACTCTTCTAAAGCGGATAGGTTGCCTTCACGGCAGACGTGCTTTACAACTGCACCAATGCAGGAAAATTGCATTGAATGATAAAGATAAGGTCCATATTTGACAACCGCTGTGAATCAGGAAGTTTATATCAAGGCCTGAATAAAATCTGATCACTGGCGCACTACCAGTACCAATGGCGTACGCAGTATTTCTCTCAAGGTGGGGGGGGGGGGGGGGGGGGGGGGGAAGGCATGTAGTATGTGTGATCGTCGGCCTGGTAGAGGGGTCTAAGGGGAGGGGGTGCCCCTCCCTGTTGAAAATTTTTGAAAAACTTGGTGTCCTTAGGTGCAATCTGGTGCCACATAGTGCATTCTGGTGTAGGGTTGATCATGAGCCAATTGGCTTCCTGACCCTCAAACGTTAAACTAAACTACATTTTGGAGTAAAATTTGTGTTTCAAAATTTGCGTATTTTTTGGAACTAAAAAAAAATTGGCATCAGTGAGGGGGCCAGGGGAAGACAACCAATTAGGTGACCTTACATGCAATCTGGTGCCACATAAGCTATCTTTTCAAGTAAACTTTGTGTTAAAAAATTACTACGTAATTTTAGGATCTAATAAAAGGCCTACATGCATGAAGGACAGTGGCCTCACCAGACTTCTCGAAGTGGGGGGACGGGGGGAACGGTCCACCCGAGGGGCACACCGAAATGCAGTATCTTGTGTGATCGCCAGCCTAGGGGAGGGGTCCAATGGGAGGGCGGGTCTAAGAGGAGGGTTCCCCCTGCCCTTTCGGAAAATTTCTGATAGATTTGGTGTTCTTACATGCAATCTGGTACCACATTTACTACCTTTTGAAGTAAAATTTGTGTTAAAAATTTACGTATTTTTAGAAACAAAAAAAATTGGTAACAATTATGAGGGGGCATGGCCCTATGGTCCCCTGTGTACGCAACTGGTAGGCCACAAAAATATAAATCACAATTTGACCATTGTGTTAGCCTTACTCGCACTAACGATTTAATGATGGGGTGAATAGGGACAGTGAATCATGTTCTGAATGATTGCACTGTGCTGTAATGGATACGCGTTGAAAAAGGCAACGAAAGTCGCACTTTTTTACAGTTTTCGAACATAAGATCTGGCTAAAAGATAATAGATGTGGAAATTGTATTGAAGCTGAGAGGACTCACAGCCCCAGTTATCTCGTGGCTTTTGAAAGTTAATGGTTGAAACAACAGCTGTGGATTACATCTCCCAATAAGACTGTCCTCTAAACAGTTTAATAAATAGATGCGCGCGAAGTGAACCGCAAAATTGTAGTTTTGATGACATTTTGTGCAATTTTAGTCTTATGTTAGAGTGATTAAGTGATAGTGGGTCCTGCTTTTTATATCAACTTATATCAAACATATGCGAAAATAGTGTGTTTGTGCATTTTTTTTTTTTTTGCCAAAATCTCATTGGGGGACACCCGGGCACAGCTAATCTTTGGGGGCACGTTCCCCTTGCCACCTCCCTTGGCGACGCCACTGATAAAGGAGCCTGGGGAGGGGAAATGCAGGGCAGGCCCGTAGCCAAGGGGAGAGGGTTCAAGGGGGAGTTGATCCTGAAATTGTTTTCGCCCGGCTAGAAAGTTTCAAGGTGTCCTTGACTTCATGCATTTGGCCCCCTTAAAAATTTTTCGTCCCCCTCAAAGCTATTTCTCCCCCTTCAGTACCTTGTCTGGCTACAGGCCTAGAACAAGGGGACTTATCCGACTAAGAAATGGAGCCGAGTAGGAAATATAGATAAAAGCATACATAATCGATGCAAGCGGGGGGCAGGGGAGAAAGTTCTGTGAGACTGGTAAGATTTATCTAAGCCCGTAGCCAAGGAGGTGAAGGAGTTTAATACTCTCCATAGAAATATTTTTGTCCCCCTCCCAAAATTTTGTTGCCATTGCCTTGCCACAATTTTACACGTCTCAATTCCTACCAACCCCTTAAAAACTATTTCTCCCCACTGGGAGCAACTCATCATCCGGGTACCTTGTTTGCCCACACTTCCAAACTAGTGGATGGCATAAAATACTACTTGAATTTGATTCATAAATTGCATGACTCCAAAGTTAAAGTCCCTCTAAATCAGCTGATTTTAGATTTTGGTCCCGATGCGAGGGTTACTGCTGATAGGACCTTTTCCCCTGACAAATTCCATCCAGGGGGTAACATAAGGAGTGGCGCCAGGCAAGATTTGCTGGACAGGGGTGTCAATTGCTAACCATTGTCATTGACCATGGTAAAAGTGGGCAATTAGCCACGTGGAAAAACTCTGAGCATATCTGTCTTCACCACTACTTATATAAAAATTTTGCCCAATTTTGGAGGACTAGGAAACACTGTGGGCTAAACCCCCCCCCCCTCCGTAAAACCGCGCCTTGTAAAATAGTGACAAGGTATTGTCTGTTTTCATCCCCGTGTACTATGGCGTACACCCCCACGTTATATCAGAGAAGTACGTACAGTTGACCACTGTTTTCAAAAAGATTATGTTTATATTAAAGTTCTTATTTTTCTTCAACTGTGTTATTGCAATTAAGTTTTATCTTATATCGATTTGCTCTTTATCAATTTAGCGCGATTAATATTTCTTGTACGTTTTTGCTTATAAATTTTCCCCCGTTTTTCCTTTCACCTGCATGCATCCGTTACTTCTGAGATGAAAATTACTCTAAGTGTTTTACATTATAATCTAAGCAACCACAGGTGAACATTAAACCGTACTAATTTATGCTTTAGCAATCAGTCAGAATACTGCAAAACTTATAACAAATTTATTCGCTGAGGACATTTTCTCGTTGTTCGGAAGATAAATGGGAAACAAGGACGAATTGTCTCATTCAGGAAGATGTAAGAAATGCTAAAACTCTTGTCACATTTCACCTGTCAAAAATAGTTAATTAAAAAGAAGGAAAACCAAACTTATGTTACAAAACATACCTGTAAACGTACCACAGTTTCACATTAAATTTAGGAAATTCACCTTTAATTTATTTCTTTTAAAGCAAACACCGATCCTTAATGATGACTAGGGGTGGCGAAAGGATTTTCCGACAGGGAATCAAGTTTCCTTATAGGGGAGGGAGCAAGCTCCCGAAGCCCTTACAAGGGGTTTCTAGTGAAGAAAATTGGAAAATTTGGGGTTTTATGAAAGGATTTACCCTATCTAAATCATCGGGGAGACTAGGTAGTCGTAAGGGGACTACATACTTTATCGTACCCATGACGGTTCCCCGACGAAATTGTGAAATTTCGCTGACTGGGGACAGCCTTCCCTGAAGGGGGTAATGCCCCCCACCTGGTGCCACCACTGATGGCTACTACGGTAAGTAACTATACGTCCACGCGACGACATCGTTCAAGTATCACCGTTCATGAGTAACATCATGTATACGTATAAAACTTATGCAGCGTTAAAATAGTCCAGAGTAAAAGGGATAATTCACTGCTGAGACGGTAAAACCCAGTTTGTTGGGAAAACTTAATAGAACTGAGGTAACTTGCTGCTTGAACCATTTTAAGTTCAGTAAACTGAAATTCTCTGATTATGCATCTCATTGCAAGGAGGAAGTCAGTTCACTACACTTTAAAAGGTTCAAGCAGCAAGTTACGTCAATTCTTTTAAGTATCACGCCTGAGCAACCTTAAAGCAAAGTTTAAAATTTTGCTATATCGGTCTCAACTAGTGTTGGGCCGATTATCGGTCAGGTATTCAACACCGGGTTAGGCCGACATTCCCTCTTTTCGTCCTGTATGATCGGTATCGATAAAATATAACTTAAATGCCGATATAACCTAACGGATATCTATCGTCATATACGTCATGAAAATGTACATTAATTGAGTATTTTGAATATAGAATATTTACCTTATCAAAATGAAAAGACATTTAGTGATGGCCTTTTGTTTAGTAGGCAGAATGTGTATATTCCCACATATATCGGTATAGGATCGGTATCGACTGACATTGGCAATTTAAAATATCAATATCGATAATATCGGCTACTTGCAATGTCGGAACAACACTAGTCTCAATACATCGTGTGGGGTTTAGTTACTTCTCTAACATACTAGTATTTAACTAGTATGTAACATACATGTAGGGAGATGACATGAGAGTGAAACTATGCGAGAAAACTCCTTGCGCGATATCTTCCACTGCAGGCGAAAATTTGAAACTACTCCAAAATGGAGTTATCACCCCGAAGGAACGTGACCGGACAATGGGACTTAGTAAAACCTTATTAGATCTTGCTCTGGTAAGAGCATGGCAAACGAGGAAGTCCACTACACAACATTTACCGACATTAAACAAACAAGCAAGACATTATAATTTCACTCAGTATCAGTAAAATTAAAATCTTATGTACTTGTAAAAGTTGAAAAACTAATACTGAAAGATGAAGTTATGAGATATAAAATGATTCAAGTATGAATGTGATGAATACTTCTTCTCACAAGGAAAATTTTTAACAGAGTGCATACTTGCTAAGTTGCTACCGATTTCATGACGTTTCGTTGAAAACTTCAGTGCGCAGATCGCCTACGGCCAGTAGGCAGTTTCACGAATCACCATAGAAAAGATAAAAAAGTATTGCGCCCTCTATCGAAGGATATCTCGAAGGATATCTCGAAGGATATCCGGAAGGCTGGAAGAACCACCATGTGCAGAAAACTGAGAAAATTAATTTTTAAGAATTGATGCTATGAATTGTTGTGACAGAAATTCATACCAGGTTCAGCACATGACTTTGGTACTGGGCCTCGAAAAAATACGCTTGTCTTCATGTCCCACCTGATACTCTTCTTAACATCCGAAAACAAGAACAGTGACAACTTTCATGCTTAAAAAAACTAAGGACAAGCGCAGAACGATGGGTCCAAACCCCTCCCTGCTCTCGGCAAAAAAAAAGAAAAGACAAGGAAAGAAATAGGAGAATTGCAACTTACCTTAAAAGTCCTATAGAAAGTGCGATTTCCGCCATGCGTCTTGGGGGCGGGGGCATTTTGGCCAAAATATTCGTAGGGTAACCCCCCGCCAATCAACGGCGATTCTCCGCTAAGACAGTTAGATATAGCGTACTATTACGATAGTCTGGCGTGGAAAGGACTTTGAACCCCTCTCTGCAAACGATAAAAAGCTATATCCGTCCCTGGAAATCAGCTACGGTTTGCAGAAGCTCCGAGATACGTGTTTCTCATCAGTATTTATTATGAAGGCCTATGATGTCAGATTTAAAGATAAAATCGGACAAGGGGGGTAAAAATCGGACAGAAAATGGTCAAGATGGGGATCAGCTACGGTTGGCAGAAGCTCCGAGATACGTGTTTCTCGTCAGTATTTATTATGAAGGCCTATGATGTCAGATTTAAAGATAAAATCGGACAATGGGAGTAAAAATTGGAGAGAAAATGGTCGAGTTGGGAATACCATAGCTCGTGCTAAATTGCGATTGGTAGTTGTTGGGGAAGCTGAGGTCCTACAGATTATGAGTCAGAAATATCTTGACGCAACACCGTAGGTGTTAACTTGAAAATTAAGACATAATTCTTAAAACTGGCATCATTACATCATAAAATCAGGTTGATAGTGTCATTATGCGCTACTACAGGTCTGGTTTCAGTTTCTATAGATGTCTGTTTTGTTCAAAAAGTAGATTAGGTGTACCAAGTCTGCCGTATTTGGCTCTTGTAAGCATTTAACTATAGATGGAAGAACACGTCCGTACTTTTCACTGATGGCCAGTCATTATCAGTTATCTCATGCAGGTATCAGGGTCAGGCCCGTAGCCAGACAAGGTACTGAAGAGGGCAAAATGGCTTCAAGGAGGGGCAAAAAAATTTTCAGGGGGCCAAATGTGTAAAGATGTGTTAACTCAATGGCAACTTGAAACTTTCTAGGGGCGCCCCCCCCCCTTGGCTATGGGCCTGATTCAGGGAGCTTCCAGTGAAACAACTCCCTGGAAGTATTACCCCCAGGTATTACTTACATGGTTATCTAGTGGACAAGGCGGCATATAGAGGGCATGTGGTACTGACACCCCTTCGCCTTTAAAGTTAGAAAAAAATTGCATAGGGTGTCAAAATGAAAGAGAGGGGGAAAAGAACAAGGAGGAAGAAGAGTAGAACAAGAAAAAGAAGGGAGAAAGAAAGCGCAAAGACAAAGAGAAGAGAAAAGAGGACGACAGTAAGACAAAGGCAAGGGAGGGTTTCATGAAGGGGAACTGATTACTGAAATGCATAAACTGTAGTCAACTCATACTAGACTATAGTCTAATATTTTAGACGACTTGCTAAAAATGTTTGCAGGAACGTAGGCATGTTTCTTAGACAAAACCGGATTTTTTTCTGGTATTATGTCAGCTTAGGACTTAACTATGTAGTAACAAAAGCAATATCACACCGTTACAAAACCGACATCAGGGCGGCTGTCTTTTAAAGGTCTAGTAACAGGAATAAAATCACGCATTATGTGAACCTAACTATGATACCAATCAAATTACCATTCACATATTGAAAATAATGATAGGCTACTATACTCTAAAGTCACATTGATTGAATGTAAACACACACACACTCATCACCCCAAAGTTAATGTTTAGTGTGGGGTATCAAAATGATCAGTTGGTGACTGCTCTTTGATTGACAGCAAAGTTTGAAAATTCAAAAGATGCAGAGTAGCTTACGTTCCACACATTGCAGAGAGAGTGCTTGGATTACACATTATAGCCTTGTATGCTCATCAGGACATGGTAGCAAGCAATAAAATAAGTTTGTTTCTGCAAAAGGAGGAGCTTATACAGTTATGGGAGGAGCTATAGGTTGCATGGCTGGCAGCTGTCTGGGATGGCGCGATTTGCTATTTAACCAAGATTTTTTGTTTCAGCCAATCATTTCCAGGTTAAAGAGACCAAAGACGGCTATTTAACTATACCCAGGAAATGTGACTATCTGATCAGTATAAGCCTACAAATCAGTCACTAATTTATAGCCGCATGAGAGTTAACTTTGCCCGGATTTATTGGTTATATTTAACCAAGATATGTTTGGCTAATTTGATGCTTACGACCCTTCATTGTTAAGACGTGTTTTTTATGTGTAATAACCAGTAAGCTGGTAGGTCTACAGTCGGATTAAGGCTAAATATGATGTAAACCTAAAAATTGCGGGGATTCGCGGTGTGCTTTATGTGGTTTATTCAATCACCATTTCACCCCCCCCCCTCCCCCAAAGATTGCACCTTCTCTACACCCCTGCATGTAAGCAAAATATGTAGTGAAAAGGGAAGTGTACTAAAAAACCTGGAGAGCTTGACGAGAACACACTCCGTGAAAATCACAAACCAAAAGAATTGCGTTAAGTATACTACAAAAGTTACAAAATACACACTTATGCCTAACTGAATCACAATAAAAATCCCACTTCCTTCCACCCAATCCAGTGTTGTTAAATTCTCGACATTGAGCCTCCCACCATTGATTGGTGGGGCCGGTGCCATGGACAAAGCTGCGGTTTTTTCATTACATTTGGCGGGTACTGAAGCCACTGATTAACTCCCTGATTTATTGAACACCGACTCCATCAATCACGAAACCGGCTAGTAGAGTTGCTAAGGGGGACCCGAACGCTGCAAGTTTTAGTACACATGTCCCACTTGGCATGATTGCTCCTTGGTAAAATACAAAGAAATTCCTCTAAAGAGGCACTTAATATCTATGCATAGAACCCTCTAATTTGCATAAATTATGCTAATTAGCCTTTTATATATAATAATAAAGAAAAAAATCTAAAAAATATCTTTGAGGCATCGACTCATGAAATTTGGTCATATTTTATGACAGCAATTCCAACAGTACTTTTTAGGACTACTTTGGTGAGACCCAGGTTAACCAAGATGGCGGCAAAACAACATGGTAGCCAAACTGAATAAAATATTTTTTAAAAAATGTGTGAAAACATTGCAAATTTCCACAATACTCAACCATAATGATGTAAATTAATGTTCTAAAATTAAGGATGACCTTTAGAATCCTTGACAATTAAAAGAGACCTTGTCCTCCAGTATTTCGGAAAAGCACCGAAGAAGTAAAAACAATACGGTAAAAATTCTCCACAAAAATAAGAAAATAATAAAATAATATGCAAAACAAATCTCATAAAATAATCATGAAAATATAATTTGATTGAAACCCCCAGATATCTTTATATCAGGTTGTAAGTTAAATTCCAAGCATGATTTTTTAATATTTTATGCAGAAACCCCTACCAACCACGATGGCAAAAACAACAAAATGTCCGCCAAAGGAATTATGCAAATTTATGCAAATTAGGAGGTTATATGCATAGATAATGAGTGTCTCTTTGGATAAATTTTTCTCTGTTCGCCTCATAGAATATTCAGGTGAAGTGGGACATTTGTACTAAAAAATGCAGTGATCACCCTGTATTGACCCCTTATCAACTATTAGAGTTAACGAAACGCAGACAAGGCCCCTAATCTTACGAAGTAAGCAGAAAGCGCAAATATCTCACCCTTATTCGTCTACTGATCTCACCGAAATTTGTTGACATCGGAGTTTGTTTAGAAGTTCTTTTGCGTAAGTCGGATAAAAGGTTGAGTGAGTCATTTGAATCCCGTCTGGTTCCGCTCTGTGGTTCTATTGTCATGAATACCTCTAGCCAACTCCCCGGCGAGAACAGAAAGTCAATTCACAGTAAGAATTTTCCAATGTTGGCTCAATTCGCTTCTTCCAAGGCCCCTCACTCTTAAAATGTAGACCTTAGCTTTCATCGCCGTATAAGAAAAGTGAGCGATTTGTAAGTCAATTACAAACACATGATAAGTGTACTAGGTACAATGTACAACTGCTGAAAGAAAAAGAACTCATAATGATCGGAACTCCCTCTCGAGATGATTCACCAGTCTGATTGAAGACCAAGAATTGAAAGAAACTATTTGAAGACGGAAATGTGTACAATTAGTAAAACCTATACACTCACAGCCTGGATGAGCTTCAACTGAAGGAACGGTTTTACATATCAGAGTCTTGAAGCAATCGTGTGGAGGCTACTGAAGGTAAGGGGTAAGTCCACTTCAATTCATTGCTACGATGTTGGTTTGGCTATATCGTGGAGTTCATTGTAGCTCCATGCATACAGGGGCTCCCTGCTCCATCATAGGCATATAGGCCTGCTGTAACATCCCACGCCATTCAAAGTATGGGAAGAAATTTCACAAGGGGTACGAAAGGTGGTTTCCCCTAAAATTTTCCTTCAATTGGCTAACCACCATGGTATGAACGTTGCCTGATAAAACGACTTTAATTTGTTGCTCGGATCGATACTCCGTTTGCCACTGCGACTGGGGCTGCCTGCACCCTTGCCTACGTAGCAGGCTATAAGGCATATTTCTTGTTCAGTCATACTGTGTCCCTAACGGGAAGCTAAGGAGCTGAGCAAACAGAGTTCGCTTCGCGGGGTACCGAAACCCAGACCACGGGTCTCATGTAGAACTACGCCTTTGTGCCTTTCCTTTGTTCCAGTTAAATGTTTCACGTACCTAACAAAATAGGACCCAACTGTAGCCTGAACCGCCGGCTGTTATGCTAGACTGTAGAGACCGCCCACCATGAGAAAAGTTGAGGTATAAACGGTTTACAGATAGATTTATCCGCAAATGTCATTTAACAGGTTTCATAGGTCAAACTGAGTCTAAGCTATTTTGTGAGGGTACCAGGTTTGAATTTCATGACGGCATGCATCATTGCATATTGAAATATTTGCTACAGGTTTGTATTGCATGGGAAAACTGAAATTTGTAGTGTTCGAGTATCGTTTAGCCCATTTGGCATGATATGCCTTGATATATGAAGCATGGCTTTAGATAGCTAATACAGTACAAGCTGGGAATACGGTGAAGGATGCGTGCTGATTAGTGCATGCTGTGTCCTAATGGGGTCGGTCGAAACTTCATTTGGGAGTAGTTTCAAGGATCTGTTTTCAGGACGAAGCTCCCCTGAAAGTTTTTCGCCCCCTAGAGGAGTTTCAAGTCGCCATTGACTTAATGCATATTTGCACATTTGACCCCTGAAAAAATGTTCGCCCCCGGAAGCCATTTCGCCCCCTTCAGTACCTTGCCTGGCTTCGGGCCTGTGAGTCTATTACATATTCATACATTGATTGTGAGATTTGTGAGAAATGTAACACGCATTTGTGATCACTAACAAGATCAAGAATCATAAGACTCCCCATTCAGTGCGGCAGTGACAGTGGCGGCGCCAAGAGGGAGGGGAATAGAATAGCATGGGTATACCAACCTTCCAGTGAGATCACTATAGTCCCAGTACCGACTTTTTCCTATTTCTTCTCCAACAAAGAAATATGCTGGCAGTGTGATGCTACTGAGACGGGCAATAGGCCTCCACCGTAAAGGTGGTTATAAGTCTCTTGTTATGGACCTTTATAACGGAGTCGTTCGGTAATGGTAACAAAATGAAAACAATTTACGCTTAGGACTGCCATACATACATAAGGAAAGGTACCCATGTGTTATCGGGGATGTTGCCACTGGTGGCGACAAGGGGATGATGCAACTGGTGGCGACAAGTGGCAACTTCCCTTGGGATATCAGTATACCAACATGGCAGGGAGAGGTTGTACTTCCACGGTGCGCCAACCTAGCAAAATCCATAAAACTGATGCAATTAGTGTGTCTTTCGTTGACATTTAGCTCCGACATATGTGCGAAGAGTTTCCTTATGTCTAACTCCAAACAGATCTTTTAACCAGGGAGAAAATTCTGCCTTTAAAAGAAGGGTCTAAACTCAAATCAAGTTTTGAAGTGTTGAACTTATTCTTAAATCTGATGTGTGGTTCTCAAGATATCAGCAGAAAAAGTTGTCACATTGTCAACACAAAGTGAACTTGAAGCAAGCACACATGACGTCATGGCCTCACTTTAATTAGCATTCTTTTGTTTTTCTTTTAACTTCACAACCAATTTTCTCCTCAACAATCCCATGTTATCAGAATGTGATTGCATGAGAGGCATGGGAAACTAACAAACTTCACATTCCCCATGGGTGTTAGCATTTCCGGAACACTTCATTGTAACCTTTGTCAGAATTTCTCTAGCTGCTGTAAGGGAATACATTATGATTATACAAAATATAGCAATTTCATGACATCATGGAAAATTGTTGTTTTTACTGGGGTAAACTACATATACCCCAATAGCATGCGTGTGAAAGGTAATTACAAACATTAATCTCATGCAGCAGTGCATTGAATGGCGGGAAATTTGCGTGTGATGTCATTATCTAATCATTGAGTTGGTTGGTTGGTTGGCTGGTTGGTTGAGGTTTGTAGATGCGATATGGTGAGAGGAAGAACCCTATTGTTTGTGGGGGTCAAAGGTCATCTGGGGCACTGGGGGTCAAACTCCAAAAAACTTGTTAACAAGATATCTCGAATTGAGAAGCTTGGATTGATTGCGTACGTAGTATGTAGATGCGTTATGGTAAGAGGAAGAATCATATTTCTTTTGGAGGGGGTCAAAGGTCATGTGGGGTCACCAGGGGTCAAACTCTGAAAACAATGTTAACATGATATCTCGAGATAGGAAGCTTGGATTGATTTCATACTTAGTATGATGATGCGTTTTGGTGAGAGAACCCTCATTGGTTTTGGTGGAGGTCAAAGGTCATTTTGGGTCACCGGGGTCAAACTCTGAGAACCTTGTTAACACCATATTTTGATGTAAAAAGCTTGGTTTTATTTTTCAGTATTCAGATGTGTTATAGTGAGACTAAGCACCTTATTAGTTTTGGTGGATGTCAAAGGTCACCTAGGGTCACCAGGGGTCAAACTCTGAAAACCAAGACTTTATCTGGGGTCACCAGAGGTCAAAAAGGAAAATTTCCCAAGAGTTCCCAAGATCTTAACCTGAGGTCACCACAGGTCAAAAAGCAAAATTTTCCAAGAATTCCCAAGACCTTCATCTCGGGTCACCATAGGTCAAAAAGCAAAAATTTTCAAGAATTTACAAGATCGTCATCTGGGGTCCGCAAAGGTCAAGACGCAAAATTTCCCAAGAATTCCCAAGATCAAATATGAACACAAAACTGTATTTTTCCAACATCTTAAGACAGTGACTGAAAGAATTGGGATAACATGGCATTATTGGGAATAAAACATGTATGCATCATCGAAACCTCAATGCATTTTTGCATTCTGGTTTTTTAAAGTTTTCACCCAATATAGGTCGTTGGGACATTATTATGTTCATAGGTTTTGTATCAAAGGTGCATGGCAACGCTCCATTTTTTGAATGACGATTCTGTTGTCATCGGGGGAATTTTCCAGCTACAAGCCAAAATAGTACACAATTTTCTCAAACGTGGAAGAGATTTTGCGTCCTCATTTGCATACAGTACAAAGATACTTTTCCTTAACCCTGTACAAGCGTATAGAGCAAAGGCAGGGGTGCAGGCAGCCTCCGCATTCGGGCAGAAAATTCGATCCAGTGGGAAAATACACTCTTCCTGGCAAACTGTGATAACAAGATTTTGAGCAAAAGCACTTAACCACAGTTTAAAGTATCACGTGCGTTTATCCTTAACGCATCCCAGCCACATTAAAGCATTAAAGTTCAGGACTCTTATTTCCTCTTGCGCATATAACTTTGGTGCCCCACAACTCTTCGTCATGTATACCTCGCGCACGGTGGTGTCTATCGTCGTTATACGCTTTAAACCAGTAAACGTATCGTAGATGCGCGTTTCGGGATAAAAATCTGGGTTACCGACCAACTATTAAGTCGTAGGGGTTATTCACCTTTTGTAACTTATGGTTTCGTTGATTGGAACTGAAAGCCATGGCCCTTTAAGTTGTTTAAACTGTCAGTAAATTGTTTATACTTTGTACACATAACATTTCAATTTGTAAAGATTAAATATTTTTATCACGGTGTTTTGAAAGTGAAATATTAAAAAACATTCAGTCAACATAATCGTAAACTGAACCTACTTCAGTTTGCGGGTCGCTACAGTATATAATCAGAGCATAACTTATAAACGACACGAACTCCGTCACTCCGTGCTAGCAAGCTACGCGGTCGGTAACCTGCGTATCTGTCTGTAGGCTAATAGTTTTCCAAAATCAGAGAAATTTCTCTTAAACTGACAGACTGAGACAGAAACAGACGAAACAAGCTTTAGTCAGCTCTGGAGTGTAGAATGGGAATGGAAGTCATCCCTACCTTCTCAGCTTCAAATTTCATCTATATACTCTTTAAGGAAGCTTCTCTACTACCTTTCTTCAACTCTGAAAATCGTAGTTGGCAAACTAAATACTTCCGTGACGTGTGAACATTGCGGACATCGGGTTGTTTTACTCTCGTGAGATCTGGGCCAGGGAGATGGACTCCTGCTTAGATCCGAAAGTTGTCAGGGTTGGGATGAGATTCGATTAGGAAGTACACTAACCCAGAAGCAGGTGAGAATTATATTTTCCGCATATATCGAGTCGGAAAGGGGTTAAACAACATCGAAAGTTTAAACGGATCGAGAGCAACCACCTGTTGCTCAGCGTTTAGTTTCCAGTTTCTATAAAGTAATCGAGGGAGGTTTTAAATGCTGAGGGCGGTAGGATTACGTGCTACATTCTAATGTCGCACATTGGATGCCAACGGCTGCGTCATTAGATGATATTTGCTGTGATCCGAGGGGCACAGAAATTTTTTCACAGGGCTCATCGCCACGAAAACTCCAACGCAGCAGTTCTGTATGGTGAAATCCCATAGAAGAACTGCTACGCAGCCTACTATTCAGCTATTTTGGGGCTTGGTCTGCCAGTGGTTTGATTCCGCTATCGTTATCAGGTCCCAATCTGATGAAACAGACTTTATCTATGAATGCAGGCATAAGACTAATGCCACCTAAGAAAAACTCTGCAATTAAAACAAGGAAGAGAGTAAAGAGGTATTTTAAACCCTTGTACACTAACTTATAGCCCCAAGAATGAAAGTAGAAATTGCTTTGCACTATTATAATTACTACTGTATTATGTGCGATGGTATCGAACGCGGTTTGAACATTTACCTAAGAATTTCGGATATCTCAAATTTTCATATATGAAATTATTTATAGACCTTCGCAATTATTTTAAGATGTCGAAAAAGATGAGGTATCTGAAATTAAATTTGAGACATCAGATATTAATTCGAGATACCTGAAATTCCTGATTTAATGGTAAAACAGCTTTCGATACAATAGGCACACTTTCTGCTTCGTGGCCTCATATGCATACGGGCTATAAAGAAAGTGATTCAACAATGGCGATATGAGAATCTTGAATACTACATAACGTCACAGTACTCCTGCAGCTAGTTTATGTACCCTCGGGAACGTATAGCTCCTTTGAGGAGCAGAACTGCGGAAGTAACGTTCGACCCCCCCCCCCACACACACACCCCTTGGCTCTTTGCCAGAGAGTCGAGGAAACTGGAAAAAGTAACTGCTCATGCAGCTTGTGTGAATGCCAAAGTTAAAAGAAACGGTCATGCCCGCGTAGAATGGATTAAACTGCTTTCTGCTGTGCAGGGCTACGTAATCTATCATAAAGTTTCAAGGGTGTAAAGTTCTACGCAATAGACTTGATTTCGTGCCAACCCAATGTCAGTGGTCGGAGTCCTGCATGTGGTAAGTATCACAACTTTGGGGAGTTCGGAATAGCTGTCAGGGATTTCAATTTATGCTGAATATAGAAGATGGTTTGTCAAGATAAAAAAAGTGTAGAGACTTTGCAGTCTCTCTGCGTTTGATTATTTGACTTTGAAGGCTGGTACAGTGTTATGATGAAACATGCCCTGCGCCGATGCGACCTCCAACGACTAATTGGCCCTTGTCAAGTGTAATGCCAACAGATCTCGGGGAGCTTTGTGTACTGAAATATGGGTCATAAGATCACCTGACTCAGGGGGCACGTTGTAATTGTGTCGTCATGTCGACGACAAAAGTAGTTACGGAGCATTGTGGGTGTCATGAAGCACACATACATGAGATATGCATGCCGACCCATACTATACAGGCACAACATTTGAATTTGACTCAAGCCAAAATTTTAGAATGAAGTCAAATGAAAAGCATATAAAACATGCCAGAAAGCGAAATAGGAAAAGGAATGGTTCTATACGACTCCATTACAAGCGTATCCGCCCGTTGATTGCCTTGCATGCAAGAACGTTTGCTTTTTTTGAAACAGAACATATGGCTCTTTTGCGTACCAGACTTGTACTGCGAGCACAATGTCATGAGTTACGAGGGTAATCTTGGGGATCACGTAAGACTCTTTGCAACACTCTAAAAAGTGTTGGGTAGACTTTTACCGAGGGTGGTTACGTATATTTCTCCTGTTAAATTGTTGGATAAAAAAGTACCCAAGTTGGTTGCAACAGAATTCATTGCTTTTGGGAGAGTTTTACCCAACAAGGGTTAAAAAGATTAGGAAGAGTTTTGCAGTTATAAAACCAGATTAAAAGCAAAATACAACAAAGATTTTTTTTAAAGGCATGTTGAAACAAACGTTTTCGAAGACATCGCATCTTCTGCGTCTTCATTAGGTTACAATGAATAAGGTGTAATAGCTTAGTAGCAAGTCGGGCAAACAGTAAAAAGACAAATTAGAACTGGACAAATTTACTTGGAGGGCAAGTACTAATCGAAGCCCAGAAAAAGCAGGCACTTTGGCTTGCAAACTACTTCACACCTTTTCTTAACCAGAAAAGAAGCTTTTCATGCAAAGCGATACCTTTGAATGTGGATCTACTTTTGTATTTGCACATTACTAATTTACTTACAGCAGTAATGCGAAAAAATCCCCTTTTATTGATTCCTTGTCAAAGGCAGAAGGAATCTATGCGATGGTTATGTCGTGTGTGTGCGTGTGTGTATATGACGCCCCTTGTAAACACAATATCTCAAGATAACAATGACCGACGCTTTTCATAAGTGGTATGTAGATCTGATGTGTTGAGAGGAAGAACCCTATTGCTTTTGGTGGAGGTCAAAGGTCATTTGAGGTCACCAGAGGTAAAAAACCAAAAACCTTGTAAACACGATATCTCACGTTAGCAATGACTGGCACTCTTCATATTTGTTATATAGATTTGTTATGTTGAAAGGAAGAAACTTATTGTTTGTGGTGGGGTCAAAGGTCATTTGAGGTCACCAGTGGTCAAAAATGGAAAACTTTGTAAACACGATATCTCAAGATAGGAAATGTGGAAAAATTTCATACTTGGTATGTACACGAATGCATTATGGTGAGAAGTAAAACCCTATTGTTCTTGGTGTAGATCAAAGATCATCTGGGGTCACCGAGGATCAAAATCTGAAAACCTTGTTTACATGGTATCTTAAGGTAGGAAGCTTGGATAGGTTTCATTCTTGGTACATTGATGCTTTATGGTTCAAGGAAGACCCTTTTTGCTTTTGGTGAGGTCAAAGGTCATCTGGGGTCAAAAGAAGTCAAAAAGCATAATTTCCCAAGAATCTTCAAGAAAATTCCAATATTTTCTACGGCAAGAAATCACGAGGCCTTTTAGCTTCTGGTTGAAATAGTTAAGCCTTGTTGAAAATCCCCCTAGTGAAATATTTAACATGACTGTGCGGCTGTTCCACGGTACTAAACAACATGCGATTGCTCGTTGCGTATTCAAACGAAAAACGGATGTAATATTCATCCGCCCGACCGCATATGAAGGCTGAAAATCACGTGGAAGAATCTGTTATTCCTACAATCGAAGCTCTGGCTTCGATTAATACGTCAGAATACGGCGAGGGTGCAGGATCCATGTTGGAATAATTGGCTGTTCAGGCTAGGTGCATTCTTCTTAATATATAGTGCTTCTTTTACCTTAGTAATCTCAAAATCAGTGTTGTTAGTTCTTATGACCGAAAAGCTGCTTTCATTACCGTCTTTCCAACCAACACAAGTGCCTTATCATGGGCGGATCCAGAATTTTTCAAAAAGGGGGGGGTCCACGAAATTATTCAATCCTTGACACAATCTATGTGAACTGCCATCACTGGGTGGCGTGTAGCTTACCCAGTGGCGCCGACTTCGTTGCTCTGGGGCGATGATGTGGTAATGCTATCTCAGTAAAACTCCCATGTTTGCGTAAATTGCACCCTTCCTTACGTGGCCTAC